>JARQWZ010004766.1:35000-98647 GCA_033150135.1 Gobio occitaniae
ACATTAAAAGTAGCGATAGAGCGACACTGAGACATTAAAAGTAACAATAGAGAGACACTGAGACATTAAAAGTAGCGATAGAGACACACTGAGACATTAAAAGTAACAATAGAGAGACACTGAGACATTAAAAGTAGCGATAGAGACACACTGAGACATTAAAAGTAGCGATAGAGCGACACTGAGACATTAAAAGTAACAATAGAGAGACACTGAGACATTAAAAGTAGCGATAGAGACACACTGAGACATTAAAAGTAGCGATAGAGCGACACTGAGACATTAAAAGTAACAATAGAGACACACTGAGACATTAAAAGTAGCGATAGAGCGACACAGAGACATTAAAAGTAACGATAGAGAGACACTGAGATATTAAAAGTAGCGATAGAGCGACACTGAGACATTAAAAGTAACAATAGAGAGACACTGAGACATTAAAAGTAGCGATAGAGACACACTGAGACATTAAAAGTAACAATAGAGAGACACTGAGACATTAAAAGTAGCGATAGAGACACACTGAGACATTAAAAGTAGCGATAGAGCGACACTGAGACATTAAAAGTAACAATAGAGAGACACTGAGACATTAAAAGTAGCGATAGAGACACACTGAGACATTAAAAGTAGCGATAGAGCGACACTGAGACATTAAAAGTAACGATAGAGAGACACTGAGATATTAAAAGTAGCGATAGGGCGACACTGAGACATTAAAAGTAGCTATAGAGAGACACTGAGACATTAAAAGTAGCGATAGAGCGACACTGAGACATTAAAAGTAGCGATAGAGTGACACTGAGACATTAAAAGTAGCGATAGAGCGACACTGAGACATTAAAAGTAGCGATAGAGCGACACTGAGACATTAAAAGTAGCGATAGAGAGACACTGAGACATTAAAAGTAGCGATAGAGCGACACTGAGACATTAAAAGTAGCGATAGAGTGACACTGGGACATTAAAAGTAACAATAGAGAGACACTGAGACATTAAAAGTAGCGATAGAGCGACACTGAGACATTAAAAGTAGCGATAGAGCGACACTGAGACATTAAAAGTAGCGATAGAGCGACACTGAGATATTAAAAGTAGCGATAGAGACACACTGAGACATTAAAAGTAGCGATAGAGAGACACGGAGACATTAAAAGTAGCGATAGAGCGACACTGAGATATTAAATTAGCGATAGAGCGACACTGAGACATTAAAAGTAGAGATAGAGCGACACTGAGACATTAAAAGTAGCGATAGAGAGACACGGAGACATTAAAAGTAGCGATAGAGAGACACTGAGACATTAAAAGTAGAGATAGAGCGACACTGAGACATTAAAAGTAGCGATAGAGAGACACGGAGACATTAAAAGTAGCGATAGAGAGACACTGAGACATTAAAAGTAGCGATAGAGAGACACTGAGACATTAAAAGTAGCGATAGAGAGACACTGAGACATTAAAAGTAGCGATAGAGCGACACTGAGACATTAAAAGTAGCGATAGAGAGACACTGAGACATTAAAAGTAGCGATAGAGCGACACTGAGACATTAAAAGTAGCGATAGAGAGACACTGAGACATTAAAAGTAGCGATAGAGCGACACTGAGACATTAAAAGTAGCGATAGAGAGACACTGAGACATTAAAAGTAGCGATAGAGCGACACTGAGATATTAAAAGTAGCGATAGAGCGACACAGACATTAAAAGTAGCGATAGAGCGACACTGAGACATTAAAAGTAGCGATAGAGAGACACTGAGACATTAAAAGTAGCGATAGAGCGACACTGAGACATTAAAAGTAGCGATAGAGAGACACTGAGACATTAAAAGTAGCGATAGAGCGACACTGAGACATTAAAAGTAGTGATAGAGAGACACTGAGACATTAAAAGTAGTGATAGAGAGACACTGAGACATTAAAAGTAGCGATAGAGAGACACTGAGACATTAAAAGTAGCGATAGAGAGACACTGAGACATTAAAAGTAGCGATAGAGCGACACAGAGACATTAAAAGTAGCGATAGAGACACACTGAGACATTAAAAGTAGCGATAGAGCGACACTGAGACATTAAAAGTAGCGATAGAGCGGCACTGAGACATTAAAAGTAGCGATAGAGAGACACTGAGACATTAAAAGTAACGATAGAGAGACACTGAGACATTAAAAGTAGTGATAGAGCGGCACTGAGACATTAAAAGTAGCGATAGAGACACACTGAGACATTAAAAGTAGCGATAGAGCGACACTGAGACATTAAAAGTAGCGATAGAGCGACACTGGGACATTAAAAGTAGCGATAGAGCGACACTGGGACATGAAAAGTAGCGATAGAGCGACACTGGGACATTAAAAGTAGCGATAGAGACACACTGAGACATTAAAAGTAGCGATAGAGCGACACTGGGACATTAAAAGTAGCGATAGAGCGACACTGGGACATTAAAAGTAGCGATAGAGCGACACTGGGACATTAAAAGTAGCGATAGAGCGACACTGAGACATTAAAAGTATTGATAGAGCGACACTGAGACATTAAAAGTAGCGATAGAGAGACACTGAGACATTAAAAGTAGCGATAGAGCGACACTGAGACATTAAAAGTAGCGATAGGGAGACACTGAGACATTAAAAGTAGCGATAGAGCGACACTGAGACATTAAAAGTAACGATAGAGCGACACTGAGACATTAAAAGTAGCGATAGAGTGACACTGAGACATTAAAAGTAGCGATAGAGCGACACTGAGACATTAAAAGTAACGATAGAGAGACACTGAGACATTAAAAGTAGCGATAGAGCGACACTGAGACATTAAAAGTAACGATAGAGAGACACTGAGACATTAAAAGTAACGATAGAGCGACACTGAGACATTAAAAGTAGCGATAGAGTGACACTGAGACATTAAAAGTAGAGATAGAGAGACACTGAGACATTAAAAGTAGCGATAGAGCGACACTGAGACATTAAAAGTAACGATAGAGAGACACTGAGACATTAAAAGTAGCGATAGAGAGACACTGAGACATTAAAAGTAGCGATAGAGCGACACTGAGACATTAAAAGTAACGATAGAGAGACACTGAGACATTAAAAGTAACGATAGAGAGACACTGAGACATTAAAAGTAACGATAGAGAGACACTGAGACATTAAAAGTAACGATAGAGAGACACTGAGACATTAAAAGTAACGATAGAGAGACACTGAGACATTAAAAGTAGCGATAGAGCGACACTGAGACATTAAAAGTAGCGATAGAGCGACACTGAGACATTAAAAGTAACGAGAGAGAGACACTGAGACATTAAAAGTAGCGATAGAGCGACACTGAGACATTAAAAGTAACGATAGAGAGACACTGAGACATTAAAAGTAGCGATAGAGAGACACTGAGACATTAAAAGTAGTGATAGAGCGGCACTGAGACATTAAAAGTAGCGATAGAGAGACACTGAGACATTAAAAGTAGCGATAGAGAGACACTGAGACATTAAAAGTAGCGATAGAGTGACACTGAGACATTACAAGTAGCGATAGAGCGACACTGAGAGATTAAAAGTAGCGATAGAGCGACACTGAGACATTAAAAGTAGCGATAGAGCGACACTGAGACATTAAAAGTAGCGATAGAGCGACACTGGGACATTAAAAGTAGTGATAGAGCGGCACTGAGACATTAAAAGTAGCGATAGAGAGACACTGAGACATTAAAAGTAGCGATAGAGCGACACTGAGACATTAAAAGTAGCGATAGAGCGACACTGAGACATTAAAAGTAGCGATAGAGTGACACTGAGACATTAAAAGTAGCGATAGAGCGACACTGAGACATTAAAAGTAGCGATAGAGAGACACTGAGACATTAAAAGTAGCGATAGAGAGACACTGAGACATTAAAAGTAGCGATAGAGCGACACTGAGACATTAAAAGTAGCGATAGAGAGACACTGAGACATTAAAAGTAGCGATAGAGCGACACTGAGACATTAAAAGTAACGATAGAGAGACACTGAGACATTAAAAGTAGCGATAGAGAGACACTGAGACATTAAAAGTAGCCATAGAGAGACACTGAAACATTAAAAGTAGCGATAGAGCGACACTGAAACATTAAAAGTAGCGATAGAGCGACACTGGGACATTAAAAGTAGCGATAGAGTGACACTGAGACATTACAAGTAGCGATAGAGAGACACTGAGACATTAAAAGTAGCGATAGAGCGACACTGGGACATTAAAAGTAGCGATAGAGCGACACTGAGACATTAAAAGTAGCGATAGAGCGACACTGAGACATTAAAAGTAGCGATAGAGCGACACTGAGACATTAAAAGTAGTGATAGAGCGGCACTGAGACATTAAAAGTAGCGATAGAGCGACACTGGGACATTAAAAGTAGTGATAGAGTGACACTGAGACATTACAAGTAGCGATAGAGAGACACTGAGACATTAAAAGTAGTGATAGAGCGACACTGGGACATTAAAAGTAGCGATAGAGCGACACTGAGACATTAAAAGTAGCGATAGAGCGACACTGAGACATTAAAAGTAGCGATAGAGCGACACTGAGACATTAAAAGTAGTGATAGAGCGGCACTGAGACATTAAAAGTAGCGATAGAGTGACACTGAGACATTACAAGTAGCGATAGAGCGACACTGAGACATTAAAAGTAGTGATAGAGCGGCACTGAGACATTAAAAGTAGTGATAGAGTGACACTGAGACATTACAAGTAGCGATAGAGCGACACTGGGACATTAAAAGTAGCGATAGAGCGACACTGAGACATTAAAAGTAGCGATAGAGCGACACTGAGACATTAAAAGTAGCGATAGAGCGACACTGGGACATTAAAAGTAGCGATAGAGCGACACTGAGACATTAAAAGTAGTGATAGAGCGACACTGAGACATTAAAAGTAGCGATAGAGCGACACTGAGACATTAAAAGTAGCGATAGAGCGACACTGGGACATTAAAAGTAGCGATAGAGCGGCACTGAGACATTAAAAGTAGCGATAGAGCGACACTGAGACATTAAAAGTAGTGATAGAGCGGCACTGAGACATTAAAAGTAGCGATAGAGCGACACTGAGACATTAAAAGTAGCGATAGAGCGACACTGAGACATTAAAAGTAGCGATAGAGCGACACTGAGACATTAAAAGTAGCGATAGAGCGACACTGAGACATTAAAAGTAGCGATAGAGAGACACTGAGACATTAAAAGTAGCGATAGAGCGACACTGGGACATTAAAAGTAGCGATAGAGCGACACTGAGACATTAAAAGTAGCGATAGAGCGACACTGAGACATTAAAAGTAGCGATAGAGCGACACTGAGACATTAAAAGTAGCGATAGAGCGACACTGGGACATTAAAAGTAGCGATAGAGCGACACTGAGACATTAAAAGTAGCGATAGAGCGACACTGAGACATTAAAAGTAGCGATAGAGCGGCACTGAGACATTAAAAGTAGCGATAGAGCGACACTGAGACATTAAAAGTAGCGATAGAGCGACACTGAGACATTAAAAGTAGCGATAGAGCGACACTGGGACATTAAAAGTAGCGATAGAGCGACACTGAGACATTAAAAGTAGCGATAGAGCGACACTGGGACATTAAAAGTAGCGATAGAGCGACACTGAGACATTAAAAGTAGTGATAGATCGACACTGGGACATTAAAAGTAGCGATAGAGCGACACTGAGACATTAAAAGTAGCGATAGAGCGACACTGGGACATTAAAAGTAGCGATAGAGCGACACTGAGACATTAAAAGTAGCGATAGAGAGACACTGAGACATTAAAAGTAGTGATAGAGCGACACTGAGATATTAAAAGTAGCGATAGAGCGACACTGGGACATTAAAAGTAGCGATAGAGCGACACTGAGACATTAAAAGTAGTGATAGAGTGACACTGAGACATTAAAAGTAGCGATAGAGAGACACTGAGACATTAAAAGTAGTGATAGAGAGACACTGAGACATTAAAAGTAGCGATAGAGCGACACTGAGACATTAAAAGTAGTGATAGAGAGACACTGAGACATTAAAAGTAGCGATAGAGCGACACTGAGACATTAAAAGTAGCGATAGAGAGACACTGAGACATTAAAAGTAGCGATAGAGCGACACTGAGACATTAAAAGTAGCGATAGAGTGACACTAAGACATTAAAAGTAGTGATAGAGAGACACTAAGACATTAAAAGTAGAGATAGAGCGACACTGAGACATTAAAAGTAGTGATAGAGCGACACTGAGACATTAAAAGTAGTGATAGAGCGACACTGAGACATTAAAAGTAGCGATAGAGCGACAGTGAGACATTAAAAGTAGAGATAGAGCGACACTGGGACATTAAAAGTAGAGATAGAGAGACACTGAGACATTAAAAGTAGTGATAGAGAGACACTGAGACATTAAAAGTAGCGATAGAGCGACACTGAGACATTAAAAGTAGCGATAGAGTGACTGTCATGATCCCAGCCTGTGTTTCCCTGTCTTGTGAGGACTTTTGTTATTTCCTGTCTTGTGTCATGTTTTGTAGTTCTTTGTAGTTTTTCATGTTGATTAGTTCTCCCAGGTGTTTCCAATTTAGCCACTCCCTCTTGTTATCTTGTTAAGCTAGTCTTCCCTTTGTATACACAAGTTAACGCGCCAAATCGTGGGCGGCGCCATTACTCTACACAAATGCATTTCATTTCCGCCGGAAGTGGTTTGCGCAGCGTCTGCCGGTGTAAACACAGCGATCACGATGCTAACCAAAGGCTTAGTGGTGTGCGAAAAGGAACCGTGGCTTGCAGCATCTCCTGATGGAGTGATAAACAAAGACAATCTGTTGGAGATCAAATCACCTGTGATGGGAAACAAGTCACTTGCAGAATTTGTGGCAACAAAGAACTGCGAAATCACAACTGTGGCAAACGGAGATAGGGTAGATTACCATATTGCCTGCAATGGTCCAAAAGGCTACTACATGCAGGTACAAATTGGGATGTACTGCACAGGGCTTCAGCACTCCAAGTTGGTGATCTGGAACAACACTGAGCACCTAGAAATCGAAGTACCCTACGACCAAGGCTTTGTCCAGGGGCATATCATAAGGCTGCGCACATTCTACTTTGCCCACATGCTCCCAAAAATTGTTGATGATTTTGTTGAGGGAAGGTTACAGTTCTGCAGTAAATATCTTAGCATTTTAAAACTAAAATAAACTACCGGTACATTACATTATCTCTTTATGCTGTGCAATATATCAGTGTGCCTGTACTGTTTGAATGAAAATTAAAGTTTGATGTTATTTCATTTCATTTCGTTTAATTATTATTTAATTATTGCACTGAACTACGATCATGAATGATAGGCCTTATGTTCCTTAGAGTGCTACAATTTCTTTTAACACAGTTCATCATTCATAGTAAGCTCATACTGTACATAAAATAACACTGGATTAATTAATTGTTTCGAGGAAACTAAACAAATGGCTTCAACAAGAACGATTGCGTGTTTAATCCTAACAGGTATTAAGTAGTAAAATACAAAAGCAGCCCACACAATTACATTACTATGAAAATATTCATATATAATATAAAAAAATACAATGCATGCAGTATTTGTTGTGTTTATCTGTATTTAATGAACAACATGGCTGGGTGTTGGTAGACAGGGACACAAGGCAAGATTCTAAACCTCATGAGGCACTCTGATGTAAACAATGGAGCGCATGGACATTGCCTCTTCGTGGCTGGTTTGTGGTCGTAGCACTCTCTGTCTAACCACTCGTTCAGGTGCTTTCTCGAATTTTTGCAACCAACTACCGCACACGTCGTTCCCGAGCCACTTTTCTTCATGTTGTAATTGTTTAACGTTATATCCTCTTTGTAACTGCGATATCAGTGCTTTGTCGGCACAACGGAGCTAGCTAGCGAAACAAACGCAGTCCGCCAGAACGGAAGTGGATTGCATCGATGGGAGGAGTTTACGATGTTGAGCGGAAACGGCTCAAAAACTTGTGTATATATAGTGCTTTTGTCTTACTGGTGTTTGTGGGTTGTTATACATGTTATGGTTGCTTCTAGTTTGTGTGTCCTAGTGGTTTTTGTTCCTTTGTTTCTTTATTCTTGGAGTTATTTGGTTCAATGTGTTATTTTATTAAAAACCCTGCATTTAGATCCTCGCCTTCGTCTGCTTTCTCCAGCAAGTGACAGAACAACCCACCACTATGGATCTAGCAGGAGGAAATCAGGACCCTATACATATTCTTTGCTCCATGTAACAAAATGGCCGTTCCATTGAGGAATATGTGAAGGACTTTCTTGCCTATTACCATCTTGCTCCTTTGGATGACATTATGCTGATGGAATGTTTCTGGAGCGGGCTGGACGATTACATTGGACAACTGATGCCGGAGGAAACTACCGGCTGGACCCCGGCTCAGTATATTGACCACGCTCTGTAGCTGTGTGGATCTCCATTAACGGTAGGGGAAGTGGAGGAGGATCCGACTGTGAAGCTTGGACCACTGTGGACCCCAACTCTCATGGCATCCAAGCCCAAGTCTCTAGCCATCATGGTCACAACGCCACAACGTGAGTCCAGCTACGTCTCCTGTACATGTCCAGCGTCCAGAGATGGCTCCAGCCACTGACCATCATCCAGAGATGGCTCCAATTACTGACCAGCGTCCAGAGATGGCTCCAACCACTGACCAGCGTCCAGAGATGGCTCCAGCCACTGACCATCGTCCAGAGATGGCTCCAACCACTGACCATCGTCCAGAGATGGCTCCAACCACTGACCAGCGTCCAGAGATGGCTCCAGCCACTGACCATCGTCCAGAGATGGCTCCAATCACAGACCTGCGTCCAGAGATGGCTCCAATCACTGACCAGCGTCCAGAGATGGCTCCCGCCACAGACCTGCGTCCAGAGATGGCTCCAATCACTGACCATCGTCCAGAGATGGCTCCAATCACAGACCTGCGTCCAGAGATGGCTCCAGCCACTGACCATCGTCCAGAGATGGCTCCAATCACAGACCTGCGTCCAGAGATGGCTCCAGCCACTGACCATCGTCCAGAGATGGCTCCAATCACAGACCTGCGTCCAGAGATGGCTCCAGCCACTGACCATCGTCCAGAGATGGCTCCAACCACTGACCATCGTCCAGAGATGGCTCCAATCACTGACCATCGTCCAGAGATGGCTCCAATCACAGACCTGCGTCCAGAGATGGCTCCAGCCACTGACCATCGTCCAGAGATGGCTCCAACCACTGACCATCGTCCAGAGATGGCTCCAATCAATGACCATCGTCCAGAGATGGCTCCAATCACTGACCAGCGTCCAGAGATGGCTCCAGCCACTGACCATCGTCCAGAGATGGCTCCAATCACTGACCAGCGTCCAGAGATGGCTCCAATCACAGACCTGCGTCCAGAGATGGCTCCAATCACAGACCTGCGTCCAGAGATGGCTCCAATCACTGACCAGCGTCCAGAGATGGCTCCAATCACAGACCTGCGTCCAGAGATGGCTCCAATCACTGACCAGCGTCCAGAGATGGCTCCAATCACTGACCAGCGTCCAGAGATGGCTTCAATCACAGACCTGAGTCCAGAGATGGCTCCAATCACTGACCAGCGTCCAGAGATGGCTCCAATCACTGACCATCGTCCAGAGATGGCTCCGGCCACAGACCTGCGTCCAGAGATGAATCCAATCACTGACCAGCGTCCAGAGATGGCTCCAGCCACTGACCATCGTCCAGAGATGGCTCCGGCCACAGACCTGCGTCCAGAGATGAATCCAATCACTGACCAGCGTCCAGAGATGGCCCAATCACTGACCAGCGTCCAGAGATGGCTCCAGCCACTGACCATCGTCCAGAGATGGCCCCAATCACTGACCAGCGTCCAGAGATGGCTCCAGCCACTGACCAGCATCCAGAGATGGCTCCAATCACTGACCAGCATCCAGAGATGGCTCCAGCCACTGACCATCGTCCAGAGATGGCTCCGGCCACAGACCTGCGTCCAGAGATGAATCCAATCACTGACCAGCGTCCAGAGATGGCCCCAATCACTGACCAGCGTCCAGAGATGGCTCCAGCCACTGACTATCGTCCAGAGATGGCCCCAATCACTGACCAGCGTCCAGAGATGGCTCAAGCCACTGACCATCGTCCAGAGATGGCCCCAATCACTGACCAGCGTCCAGAGATGGCTCCAATCACTGACCAGCATCCAGAGATGGCTCCAATCACTGACCATCGTCCAGAGATGGCTCCAATCACTGACCATCATCCAGAGATGGCTCCAATCACTGACCAGTGTCCAGAGATGGCTCCAATCACTGACCAGCGTCCAGAGATGGCTCCAGCCACTGACCATCGTCCAGAGATGGCTCCAATCACAGACCTGCGTCCAGAGATGGCTCCAATCACAGACCTGCGTCCAGAGATGGCTCCAATCACAGACCTGCGTCCAGAGATGGCTCCAATCACTGACCAGCGTCCAGAGATGGCTCCAGCCACTGACCATCGTCCAGAGATGGCTCCAATCACAGACCTGCGTCCAGAGATGGCTCCAATCACAGACCAGTGTCCAGAGATGGCTCCAATCACTGACCATCGTCCAGAGATGGCTCCAACCACTGACCAGCATCCAGAGATGGCTCCAATCACTGACCATCGTCCAGACATGGCTCCAATCACTGACCAGCGTCCAGAGATGGCTCCAATCACTGACCAGCGTCCAGAGATGGCTCCAATCACTGACCAGCGTCCAGAGATGGCTCCAATCACTGACCAGCGTCCAGAGATGGCTCCAATCACTGACCAGCGTCCAGAGATGGCTCCAATCACTGACCAGCGTCCAGAGATGGCTCCAGCTACTGACCATCGTCCAGAGATGGCTCCAATCACTGACCATCGTCCAGAGATGGCTCCGGCCACAGACCTGCGTCCAGAGATGAATCCAATCACTGACCAGCGTCCAGAGATGGCTCCAGCCACTGACCATCGTCCAGAGATGGCTCCAATCACTGACCAGCGTCCAGAGATGGCTCCAGCCACTGACCATCGTCCAGAGATGGCTCCAATCACTGACCAGCGTCCAGAGATGGCTCCAGCCACTGACCATCGTCCAGAGATGGCTACGGCCACAGACCTGCGTCCAGAGATGAATCCAATCACTGACCAGCGTCCAGAGATGGCTCCAGCCACTGACCATCGTCCAGAGATGGCCCCAATCACTGACCAGCGTCCAGAGATGGCTCCAGCCACTGACCAGCGTCCAGAGATGGCTCCAATCACTGACCAGCATCCAGAGATGGCTCCAATCACTGACCATCGTCCAGAGATGGCCCCAATCACTGACCAGCGTCCAGAGATGGCTCCAGCCACTGACCATCGTCCAGAGATGGCTCCAATCACTGACCAGCGTCCAGAGATGGCTCCAATCACTGACCATCATCCAGAAATGGCTCCAATCACTGACCAGCGTCCAGAGATGGCTCCAATCACTGACCAGCGTCCAGAGATGGCTTCAGCCACTGACCATCGTCCAGAGATGGCTCCAATCACAGACCTGCGTCCAGAGATGGCTCCAATCACAGACCTGCGTCCAGAGATGGCACCAATCACTGACCAGCGTCCAGAGATGGCTCCAGCCACTGACCATAGTCCAGAGATGGCTCCAATCACAGACCTGCGTCCAGAGATGGCTCCAATCACAGACCAGTGTCCAGAGATGGCTCCAATCACTGACCATCGTCCAGAGATGGCTCCAACCACTGACCAGCATCAAGAGATGGCTCCAATCACTGACCATCGTCCAGAGATGGCTCCAATCACTGACCAGCGTCCAGAGATGGTTCCAATCACTGACCAGCGTCCAGAGATGGCTCCAATCACTGACCAGCGTCCAGAGATGGCTCCAATCACTGACCAGCGTCCAGAGATGGCTCCAATCACTGACCAGCGTCCAGAGATGGCTCCAGCCACTGACCATCGTCCAGAGATGGCTCCAATCACAGACCTGCGTCCAGAGATGGCTCCAATCACTGCCAGCGTCCAGAGATGGCTCCAATCACTGACCATCGTCCAGAGATGGCTCCAATCACTGACCATCGTCCAGAGATGGCTCCGGCCACAGACCTGCGTCCAGAGATGAATCCAATCATTGACCAGCGTCCAGAGATGGCTCCAGCCACTGACCATCGTCCAGAGATGGCTCCAATCACTGACCAGCGTCCAGAGATGGCTCCAGCCACTGACCATCGTCCAGAGATGGCTCCAATCACTGACCAGCGTCCAGAGATGGCTCCAGCCACTGACCATCGTCCAGAGATGGCTACGGCCACAGACCTGCGTCCAGAGATGAATCCAATCACTGACCAGCGTCCAGAGATGGCTCCAGCCACTGACCATCGTCCAGAGATGGCCCCAATCACTGACCAGCGTCCAGAGATGGCTCCAGCCACTGACCAGCGTCCAGAGATGGCTCCAATCACTGACCAGCATCCAGAGATGGCTCCAATCACTGACCATCGTCCAGAGATGGCCCCAATCACTGACCAGCGTCCAGAGATGGCTCCAGCCACTGACCATCGTCCAGAGATGGCTCCAATCACTGACCAGCGTCCAGAGATGGCTCCAATCACTGACCAGCGTCCAGAGATGGCTCCAATCACTGACCATCATCCAGAAATGGCTCCAATCACTGACCAGCGTCCAGAGATGGCTCCAATCACTGACCAGCGTCCAGAGATGGCTTCAGCCACTGACCATCGTCCAGAGATGGCTCCAATCACAGACCTGCGTCCAGAGATGGCTCCAATCACAGACCTGCGTCCAGAGATGGCACCAATCACTGACCAGCGTCCAGAGATGGCTCCAACCACTGACCATAGTCCAGAGATGGCTCCAATCACAGACCTGCGTCCAGAGATGGCTCCAATCACAGACCAGTGTCCAGAGATGGCTCCAATCACTGACCATCGTCCAGAGATGGCTCCAACCACTGACCAGCATCAAGAGATGGCTCCAATCACTGACCATCGTCCAGAGATGGCTCCAATCACTGACCAGCGTCCAGAGATGGTTCCAATCACTGACCAGCGTCCAGAGATGGCTCCAATCACTGACCAGCGTCCAGAGATGGCTCCAATCACTGACCAGCGTCCAGAGATGGCTCCAATCACTGACCAGCGTCCAGAGATGGCTCCAGCCACTGACCATCGTCCAGAGATGGCTCCAATCACAGACCTGCGTCCAGAGATGGCTCCAATCACTGCCAGCGTCCAGAGATGGCTCCAATCACTGACCAGCGTCCAGAGATGGCTCCAATCACTGACCAGCGTCCAGAGATGGCTCCAATCACAGACCTGCGTCCAGAGATGGCTCAAATCACTGACCAGCGTCCAGAGATTGCTCCAATCACTGACCAGCGTCCAGAGATGGCTCCAATCACTGACCAGCGTCCAGAGATGGCTCCAGCCACTGACCATCGTCCAGAGATGGCTCCAATCACAGACCTGCGTCCAGAGATGCTCCAATCACAGACCTGCGTCCAGAGATGGCTCCAATCACTGACCAGCGTCCAGAGATGGCTCCAATCACTGACCATCGTCCAGAGATGGCTCCAATCAGAGACCTGAGTCCAGAGATGGCTCCAATCACTGACCAGCGTCCAGAGATGGCTCCAATCACTGACCAGCGTCCAGAGATGGCACCAATCACTGACCAGCGTCCAGAGATGGCTCCAATCACTGACCAGCGTCCAGATATGGCTCCGGCCACTGACCATCGTCCAGAGATGGCTCCGGCCACAGACCTGCGTCCAGAGATGAATCCAATCACTGACCAGCGTCCAGAGATGGCTCCAGCCACTGACCATCGTCCAGAGATGGCTCCAATCACTTACCAGTGTCCAGAGATGGCTCCAGCCACTGACCATCATCCAGAGATGGCTCCAATCACTGACCAGCGTCCAGAGATGGCTCCAGCCACTGACCATCGTCCAGAGATGGCTCCGGCCACAGACCTGCGTCCAGAGATGAATCCAATCACTGACCAGCGTCCAGAGATGGCCCCAATCACTGACCAGCGTCCAGAGATGGCTCCAGCCACTGACCATCGTCCAGAGATGGCCCCAATAACTGACCAGCGTCCAGAGATGGCTCCAGCCACTGACCAGCGTCCAGAGATGGCTCCAATCACTGACCATCGTCCAGAGATGGCTCCAATCACTGACCATCGTCCAGAGATGGCTCCAATCACTGACCAGCGCCCAGAGATGGCTCCAATCACTGACCATCATCCAGAGATGGCTCCAATCACTGACCAGCGTCCAGAGATGGCTCCAATCACTGACCAGCGTCCAGAGATGGCTCCAATCACTGACCAGCGTCCAGAGATGGCTCCAGCCACTGACCATCGTCCAGAGATGGCTCCAATCACTGACCATCGTCCAGAGATGGCTCCGGCCACAGACCTGCGTCCAGAGATGAATCCAATCACTGACCAGCGTCCAGAGATGGCTCCAGCCACTGACCATCGTCCAGAGATGGCTCCAATCACTGACCAGCGTCCAGAGATGGCTCCAGCCACTGACCATCGTCCAGAGATGGCTCCAATCACTGACCAGCGTCCAGAGATGGCTCCAGCCACTGACCATCGTCCAGAGATGGCTCCGGCCACAGACCTGCGTCCAGAGATGAATCCAATCACTGACCAGCGTCCAGAGATGGCCCCAGTCACTGACCAGCGTCCAGAGATGGCTCCAGCCACTGACCAGCGTCCAGAGATGGCTCCAATCACTGACCAGCATCCAGAGATGGCTCCAATCACTGACCATCGTCCAGAGATGGCCCCAATCACTGACCAGCGTCCAGAGATGGCTCCAGCCACTGACCATCGTCCAGAGATGGCTCCAATCACTGACCAGCGTCCAGAGATGGCTCCAATCACTGACCATCATCCAGAGATGGCCCCAATCACTGACCAGCGTCCAGAGATGGCTCCAGCCACTGACCATCGTCCAGAGATGGCTCCAATCACAGACCTGCGTCCAGAGATGGCTCCAATCACAGACCTGCGTCCAGAGATGGCTCCAATCACTGACCAGCGTCCAGAGATGGCTCCAGCCACTGACCAGCGTCCAGAGATGGCTCCAATCACAGACCTGCATCCAGAGATGGCTCCAATCACAGACCAGTGTCCAGAGATGGCTCCAATCACTGACCATCGTCCAGAGATGGCTCCAACCACTGACCAGCATCCAGAGATGGCTCCAATCACTGACCATCGTCCAGAGATGGCTCCAATCACTGACCATCGTCCAGAGATGGCTCCAATCACTGACCAGCGTCCAGAGATGGCTCCAATCACTGACCAGCGTCCAGAGATGGCTCCAATCACTGACCAGTTTCCAGAGATGGCTCCAATCACTGACCAGCGTCCAGAGATGGCTCCAGCCACTGACCATCGTCCAGAGATGGCTCCAATCACTGACCAGCGTCCAGAGATGGCTCCAGCCACAGACCTGTGTCCAGAGATGGCTCCAGCCACTGACCATCGTCCAGAGATGGCTCCAATCACTGACCAGCGTCCAGAGATGGCTCCAGCCACAGACCTGTGTCCAGAGATGGCTCCAGCCACTGACCCCAGTCCAGAGATGGCTCCAATCACTGACCAGTTTCCAGAGATGGCTCCAATCACTGACCAGCGTCCAGAGATGGCTCCAGCCTCTGTCCATAGTCCAGAGATGGCTCCAATCACTGACCAGCGTCCAGAGATGGCTCCAGCCTCTGTCCATAGTCCAGAGATGGCTCCAATCACTGACCAGCATCCAGAGATGGCTCCAGCCTCTGTCCATAGTCCAGAGATGGCTCCAATCACTGACCAGCATCCAGAGATGGCTCCAATCACTGACCAGCATCCAGAGATGGCTCCAGCCTCTGTCCATAGTCCAGAGATGGCTCCGGCCACTGACCAGCATCCAGAGATGGCTCCAATCACTGACCAGCATCCAGAGATGGCTCCGGCCACTGACCAGCATCCAGAGATGGCACCAATCACTGACCAGCGTCCAGAGATGGCTCCAATCACTGACCAGCGTCTAGATATGGCTCCAGTCACTGACCATCGTCCAGAGATGGCTCCGGCCACAGACCTGCGTCCAGAGATGAATCCAATCACTGACCAGCGTCCAGAGATGGCTCCAGCCACTGACCATCATCCAGAGATGGCTCCAATCACTGACCAGCGTCCAGAGATGGCTCCAGCCACTGACCATCGTCCAGAGATGGCTCCGGCCACAGACCTGCGTCCAGAGATGAATCCAATCACTGACCAGCGTCCAGAGATGGCCCCAATCACTGACCAGCGTCCAGAGATGGCTCCAGCCACTGACCATCGTCCAGAGATGGCCCCAATCACTGACCAGCGTCCAGAGATGGCTCCAGCCACTGACCAGCGTCCAGAGATGGCTCCAATCACTGACCATCGTCCAGAGATGGCTCCAATCACTGACCATCGTCCAGAGATGGCTCCAATCACTGACCAGCGCCCAGAGATGGCTCCAATCACTGACCATCATCCAGAGATGGCTCCAATCACTGACCATCGTCCAGAGATGGCTCCAATCACTGACCAGCGTCCAGAGATGGCTCCAATCACTGACCAGCGTCCAGAGATGGCTCCAATCACTGACCAGTTTCCAGAGATGGCTCCAATCACTGACCAGCGTCCAGAGATGGCTCCAGCCACTGACCATCGTCCAGAGATGGCTCCAATCACTGACCAGCGTCCAGAGATGGCTCCAGCCACAGACCTGTGTCCAGAGATGGCTCCAGCCACTGACCCCAGTCCAGAGATGGCTCCAATCACTGACCAGTTTCCAGAGATGGCTCCAATCACTGACCAGCGTCCAGAGATGGCTCCAGCCTCTGTCCATAGTCCAGAGATGGCTCCAATCACTGACCAGCGTCCAGAGATGGCTCCAGCCTCTGTCCATAGTCCAGAGATGGCTCCAATCACTGACCAGCATCCAGAGATGGCTCCAGCCTCTGTCCATAGTCCAGAGATGGCTCCAATCACTGACCAGCATCCAGAGATGGCTCCAATCACTGACCAGCATCCAGAGATGGCTCCAGCCTCTGTCCATAGTCCAGAGATGGCTCCGGCCACTGACCAGCATCCAGAGATGGCTCCAATCACTGACCAGCATCCAGAGATGGCTCCGGCCACTGACCAGCATCCAGAGATGGCACCAATCACTGACCAGCGTCCAGAGATGGCTCCAATCACTGACCAGCGTCCAGATATGGCTCCAGCCACTGACCATCGTCCAGAGATGGCTCCGGCCACAGACCTGCGTCCAGAGATGAATCCAATCACTGACCAGCGTTTAGAGATGGCTCCAGCCACTGACCATCGTCCAGAGATGGCTCCAATCACTGACCAGCGTCCAGAGATGGCTCCAGCCACTGACCATCATCCAGAGATGGCTCCAATCACTGACCAGCGTCCAGAGATGGCTCCAGCCACTGACCATCGTCCAGAGATGGCTCCGGCCACAGACCTGCATCCAGAGATGAATCCAATCACTGACCAGCGTCCAGAGATGGCCCCAATCACTGACCAGCGTCCAGAGATGGCTCCAGCCACTGACCATCGTCCAGAGATGGCCCCAATCAGTGACCAGCGTCCAGAGATGGCTCCAGCCACTGACCAGCGTCCAGAGATGGCTCCAATCACTGACCATCGTCCAGAGATGGCTCCAATCACTGACCATCGTCCAGAGATGGCTCCAATCACTGACCAGCGCCCAGAGATGGCTCCAATCACTGACCATCATCCAGAGATGGCTCCAATCACTGACCATCGTCCAGAGATGGCTCCAATCACTGACCAGCGTCCAGAGATGGCTCCAATCACTGACCAGCGTCCAGAGATGGCTCCAATCACTGACCAGTTTCCAGAGATGGCTCCAATCACTGACCAGCGTCCAGAGATGGCTCCAGCCACTGACCATCGTCCAGAGATGGCTCCAATCACTGACCAGCGTCCAGAGATGGCTCCAGCCACAGACCTGTGTACAGAGATGGCTCCAGCCACTGACCCCAGTCCAGAGATGGCTCCAATCACTGACCAGTTTCCAGAGATGGCTCCAATCACTGACCAGCGTCCAGAGATGGCTCCATTCTCTGTCCATAGTCCAGAGATGGCTCCAATCACTGACCAGCGTCCAGAGATGGCTCCAGCCTCTGTCCATAGTCCAGAGATGGCTCCAATCACTGACCAGCATCCAGAGATGGCTCCAGCCTCTGTCCATAGTCCAGAGATGGCTCCAATCACTGACCAGCATCCAGAGATGGCTCCAATCACTGACCAGCATCCAGAGATGGCTCCAGCCTCTGTCCATAGTCCAGAGATGGCTCCGGCCACTGACCAGCATCCAGAGATGGCTCCAATCACTGACCAGCATCCAGAGATGGCTCCGGCCACTGACCAGCATCCAGAGATGGCACCAATCACTGACCAGCGTCCAGAGATGGCTCCAATCACTGACCAGCGTCCAGATATGGCTCCAGCCACTGACCATCGTCCAGAGATGGCTCCGGCCACAGACCTGCGTCCAGAGATGAATCCAATCACTGACCAGCGTCCAGAGATGGCTCCAGCCTCTGTCCATAGTCCAGAGATGGCTCCAGCCTCTGTCCATAGTCCAGAGATGGCTCCAATCACTGACCAGCGTCCAGAGATGGCTCCAGCCTCTGTCCATAGTCCAGAGATGGCTCCAATCACTGACCAGCGTCCAGAGATGGCTCCAGCCTCTGTCCATAGTCCAGAGATGGCTCCGGCCACTGACCAGCATCCAGAGATGGCTCCAATCACTGACCAGCATCCAGAGATGGCTCCGGCCACTGACCAGCGTCCAGAGATGGCTCCAGCCTCTGTCCATAGTCCAGAGATGGCTCCAATCACTGACCAGCGTCCAGAGATGGCTCCAGCCTCTGTCCATAGTCCCGAGAGGACTTTGTCTCCTGTCCTGAATCCAGAGATGGCTCCAGCCTCTGTCCATAGTCCCGAGAGGACTTTGTCTCCTGTCCTGAATCCAGAGAGGGCTTCAGTCTATGAACTCACTTCAGAGTCCTTAGCTCCTCCCAAGAGAAATTTGGGAGGGGGCTATCCATCCACAGAGGCCATTCCTGAACTTTCTGTACCAGCCTGGTCTCCTGAATGGTCTGTGCCGCCCTGGCCTCCGTGGTCTCCTGAGCTGCCTGTGCCGAAATGGCTTCCTGAACTGCTCCCAGGCCCAGGTCCGCCCCCTGCACAGGCCTGGCCCACCATCCCTCCCCCTGTTCTGCCTCCATTCCACCACCCTTCTAGACTGTTTCCTGTGGAGCGTCTGGAATCCGCCCCTTAAGTAAGGGGCTCTGTCATGATCCCAGCCTGTGTTTCCCTGTCTTGTGAGGACTTTTGTTATTTCC
Source organism: Gobio occitaniae (assembly GCA_033150135.1). Classification (NCBI taxonomy): domain Eukaryota; kingdom Metazoa; phylum Chordata; class Actinopteri; order Cypriniformes; family Gobionidae; genus Gobio; species Gobio occitaniae. The sequence continues at coordinate 54,526 of JARQWZ010004766.1, forward strand.
TGTCTTGTGTCATGTTTTGTAGTTCTTTGTAGTTTTTCATGTTGATTAGTTCTCCCAGGTGTTTCCAATTTAGCCACTCCCTCTTGTTATCTTGTTAAGCTAGTCTTCCCTTTGTATATATAGTGCTTTTGTCTTACTGGTGTTTGTGGGTTGTTATACATGTTATGGTTGCTTCTAGTTTGTGTGTCCTAGTGGTTTTTTTTCCTTTGTTTCTTTATTCTTGAAGTTATTTGGTTCAATGTGTTATTTTATTAAAAACCCTGCATTTAGATCCTCGCCTTCGTCTGCTTTCTCCAGCACGTGACAGCGACACTGAGACATTAAAAGTAACGATAGAGAGACACTGAGACATTAAAAGTAACGATAGAGAGACACTGAGACATTAAAAGTAGCGATAGAGAGACACTGAGACATTAAAAGTAGCGATAGAGCGACACTGAGACATTAAAAGTAACGATAGAGAGACACTGAGACATTAAAAGTAGCGATAGAGAGACACTGAGACATTAAAAGTAACGATAGAGTGACACTGAGACATTAAAAGTAGCGATAGAGCGACACTGAGACATTAAAAGTAGCGATAGAGAGACACTCGTTTTCTCTCCGTCTGGAGCATCACAACCGCTGCTATTTAAAGACCTGAGATCCCCTGAGTTTCCCACTTTAGAGGGAATGCAGAAAGCAGTGGATTAACCCGAACAGCTCAGAATAGCCTGACCTTAAACCCGGAGAGCAGGTGAAAGACCAGCACACACACACATACACACATGTTGGGTTTTCATGTTTTATGGGGACTTTCCATAGGCGTTAATGTTTTTTTTATACTGTATAAACCGTATATTCTATCCCCCTACACTGCCCCTGCCCCTAAACCTACCCATCACACACACACACACACACACACACACTGCCCCTGCACCTACCCATCACACACACACACACACACACACACACTGCCCCTGCACCTACCCATCACACACACACACACACACACACACACACACACACACTGCCCCTAAACCTACCCATCACACACACACACTGCCCCTAAACCTACCCATCACACACACACACACACACACACACACACACACACACGCTCACACACACACACACACACACACACACACACACACACACACACACACACACACACACACACACACACACACACACACACACACACACTCTCATGTTTAATGATATGATATGCCGGAGTTATTCTCCATAAGCCCAGAGTAAACAGACGTTTATGGGCTGCATGTTCGTTTGGGTTATAGCAGCCGCTTCAGGTGCCACTAAACCAGCAGATCCGGCCCAGAGAGTCGTCTGGAGTTCACTCTCTCCCTCTCTCTCTCTCTCTCTCTCTCTCTCTCTCTCTCTCTCTCTCCCTCTCTCTCTCTCTCTCTCTCTCTCCCTCTCTCTCTCTCTCTCTCTCTCTCTCTCTCTCTCTCTCTCTCTCTCTCTCTCTCTCTCTCTCTCTCTCTCTCCCTCCCTCTCTCTCTCTCTCTCTCTCTCTCTCTCTCTCTCTCTCCTCCAGCTTTGATGTGTCATTGAGCCATAAACCCAAATGACCACTGGGACTGTAAAGGCAGAGAGCGGGAAGCGTTTACAGCGGGTCCGGCGAGCTCTGGGAACTCGAGGATCAGAATGACTCTCAGTTAGAGAAGCGATGAAAGCAGATCAGCATCAGATGTCAAACAACAACAATTAAACTGCAGGAGCAACACTAGCCGCTCAGCAGAACAAGCAGATCCCCGAGTCAATCTCTGATGCTGGCTCGACTAAGCCAAAGCATGAACGTTTTATAAGCTTTACATTCAGTGAAGCGAAAAGAAAGACATTGGCTAGGATGAATTAGCATGTCACCAACATGTTTTACCGCGATTTGTACATATGTACGTGTATTTAACATGAATTAAAACCTTGCTAGCATGATTTTAACATTAATTAGCATTGCATATTTTACCATTTTGTTAACATAAATTAGCATAACATATTTTAGCATTTAGCTATCATGAATTTACATGTTGCTAGCATGATTTAGCAGTTTTTTTTTACACATTTATAACATGATTTAACATGTTGCTAGCATGATTTAGCATTTTTTGTACACATTTATAACATAAATTAACATGTTGCTAGCATGATTTAGCATTTTTTTGTACACATTTATAACATGATTTAACATGTTGCTAGCATGATTTAACATGTTGTTTTTACACATTTATAACATAAATGAACATGTTGCTAGCATGATTTAACATGTTGTTTTACACATTTATAACATAAATGAACATGTTGCTAGCATGATTTAGCATTTTTTGTACACATTTATAACATAAATTAACATGTTGCTAGCATGATTTAGCATTTTTTGTACACATTTATAACATGATTTAACATGTTGCTAGCATTATTTAGCATGTTTTTACACATTTATAACATGAATTTACATGTTGCTAACTTGATTTACCATGTTTCTAGCAATGATCAGCATGCTGTCATGAGTTAGCATTTTGTTACAATGAATTAACATGTTGCTAGTATGAATTAGCATGTTTCTAGCATTCACCAGCATACCGTCATAAGTTAGCATTTGGTTACAATGAATTAACATGTTGCTAGCATGATTTAACACATTGCTAGCATGTTTTTAACATTTTGTTAACATAAATTAGCATTGCACATTTTACCATTTTGTTAACATAAATTAGCATAGCATATTTTAGCATTTAGCTATCATGAATTAACATGTTGCTAGCATGAATTAACATGTTTCTAGCATTCATCAGCATGCTGTCATGAGTTAGCATTTTGTTACAATGAATTAACATGTTGTTAGCATGATTTAACACATTGCTAGCATGTTTTTAACATTTTGTTAACATAAATTAGCATAGCATATTTTAGCATTTAGCTACCATGAATTAACATGTTACTAACATGATTTAACATGTTGTTTTTACACATTTATAACGTGATTTAACACATTGCTAGCATGTTTTTACCATTTTGTTAACATAAATTAGCATTGCATATTTTACCATTTTGTTAACAGAAATTAAACATGTTGCTAAAATTATTATACAAACTGTATAACATGAATAAACATTTAACATGAATTAGCACGTTGTTAGCATGATTAGCATGAGTTAACATGTTGTTAGAATGTTATAACATGGATTAACATGTTGACAACAAGTTCTTACCCGTTGCTAACATGAAAAAAACATGTTGTTAGCATGTTTTACCACAGTTTGTACATTAATATGTATGTATTTAACATGAATTAACACGTTGCTATCATGATTCAACATTTTTCAAGCATGGATCAGCATGTTAGCATTATTTTATATTTTTTGCATTAACTAACATGTTGTCATTAGTTAGCAGAATGTTTTAGCATTTTGTTAGAATTAATTAACATGTTGTTAACATGATTTAACACATTGCTAGCATGTTTTTAGCATTTTGTTAACATAATTTAGCATAGCATATTTTACCATTTTGTTAACATAAATTAGCATAGCATAATTTACCATTTTGCTATCATGAATTAAACATGTTGCTAGAATTATTTAACAAATTGTATAACATGAATTAACATTTAACTTGAATTAGCACGTTGTTAGCATGATTAGCTTGAGTTAACATGTTGTTAGAATGTTTTGACATGGATTAACATGTTGACAACAATTTCATGTCATGCTAACATGAAATAAACATGCTGCTTACATTTTTTACCACGTTGTTATGATTTATGAGCATGATTTAACATCTTGCTAGCATTTTGTTATCATGAATTAAAGGGTTAGTTCACCCAAAAATGTAAATTCTGTCTTTAATGACTGAGCCTCATGTGGTTGGACACCCGTCAGACCTCCGTTCATCTTCAGACACAAATTAAGATATTTTAGTGTAAATCTGATGCTCTGAAAGGCCTCCATTGGCTCAACTTTACACTCTCAAGACCCTTAAAAGACACTAAAGACTAAAGTTACAAAGTCCATCTCACTACAGCGGCTCTACAATAACTTTATGAAGACGAGAATAGTTTTTGTGCGCAAAAAAACCCTAAATAACGACTTATATAGTGATGACGATTTCAAAACACAGCATCATGAAGCTTCGAAGAGTTATGAATCAGTGAGTCGATTCATGATTCGGATCGCGTGTCAAACCGCCAAACTGCTGAAATTTGGCAATCCAAACCGCTGAATCGACTCACTGATTCATAACGCTCTGAACTGCTGAATCAACTCACTGATTCATAACGCTCTGAACTGCTGAATCGACTCACTGATTCATAACGCTCTGAACCGCTGAATCGACTCACTGATTCATAACGCTCTGAACTGCTGAATCGACTCACTGATTCATAACGCTCTGAACTGCTGAATCGACTCACTGATTCATAACGCTCTGAACCGCTGAATCGACTCACTGATTCATAACGCTCTGAACTGCTGAATCGACTCACTGATTCATAACGCTCTGAACCGCTGAATCGACTCACTGATTCATAACGCTCTGAACTGCTGAATCAACACACTGATTCATAACGCTCTGAACCGCTGAATCGACTCACTGATTCATAATGCTCTGAACTGCTGAATCGACTCACTGATTCATAACGCTCTGAACCGCTGAATCGACTCACTGATTCATAACGCTCTGAACTGCTGAATCGACTCACTGATTCATAATGCTCTGAACTGCTGAATCGACTCACTGATTCATAACGCTCTGAACCGCTGAATCGACTCACTGATTCATAACGCTCTGAACCGCTGAATCGACTCACTGATTCATAACGCTCTGAACTGCTGAATCGACTCACTGATTCATAACGCTCTGAACCGCTGAATCGACTCACTGATTCATAACGCTCTGAACTGCTGAATCGACTCACTGATTCATAACGCTCTGAACCGCTGAATCGACTCACTGATTCATAACGCTCTGAACTGCTGAATCGACTCACTGATTCATAACGCTCTGAACCGCTGAATCGACTCACTGATTCATAACGCTTCGAAGCTTCATGAGGCCGTGTTTTGAAATCGTCATCACTATATAAGTCGTTATTTAGGGTTTTTTTGCGCACAAAAACTATTCTCGTCTTCATAAAGTTATTGTAGAGCCGCTGTAGTGAGATGGACTTTGTAACTTTAGTCTTTAGTGTCTTTTAAGGGTCTTGAGAGTGTAAAGTTGAGCCAATGGAGGCCTTTCAGAGCATCAGATTAATACACAAAAATATCTTCATTTGTGTCTGAAGATGAACGGAGGTCTGACGGGTGTCCAACCACATGAGGCTCAGTCATTAATGACAGAATTTTCATTTTTGGGTGAACTAACCCTTTAACATGTTTTAACACATTGTTAGCATTAATTAGCATGTTTTAGCATTTGTTGACATGTTTGTTATGTCCCATAATGTTCAAATGTAGCAGAATCACGTCTGCGTCTGACGATCTTCCTGTACAGCTTTAAAGTGAGGGGAAATACGAGGCTTTGCAAATGATTGTGAGCTTTTAGATCAGCCGTTTTACGAGCGATCGTTTGGGAAATGAAAACATGAATTAACATTTTGATAACATGAATTAACATTTTGCTAACATGTTTATAACACATTGTTAACATTAATTAGCATCTTAGCATTATTTGACATGTTTTGAGCATGTTTTAACATTTGTTAACATGTTTTTACACATTTATAGCATGAATTAACATTTTGCTAGCATGATTTAACATCTTGCTAGCATTTTGCTATCATGAATTAACATGATGTTAACATGTTTTAACACATTGTTAGCATTAATTATCATGTTATCATGATTTAACATGTTTAGAGCAGGTTTTAGCATTTGTTAACATGTTTTTACACATTTAAAGCACGAATTAACATGTTTGCTAGCATAATTTAACATCTTGCTAGCATTTTGTTATCATGAAGTAACATGACGTTAACATGTTTTAACACATTGTTAGCATTAATTAGCATGTTAACGTGATTTAACATGTTTCGAGCAGGTTTTAGCATTTGTTAACATGTTTTTACACATTTATAGAATGAATTAATTTGCTAGCATTATTTAACATCTCGCTAGCATTTTGTTATCATGAATTAACATGACGTTAACATGTTTTAACACATTGTTAGCATTATTAGCATGTTATCATGATTTAACATGTTTCGAGCAGGTTTTAGCATTTATTAACATGTTTTTACACATTTATAGCATAAATTAATTTGTTAGCATTATTTAACATCTCGCTAGCATTTTGTTATCATGAATTAACATGACGTTAACATGTTTTAACACATTGTTAACATTAATTAACATGTTAGCGTGATTCAACATGTTTTGATCATGTTTTAGAATTTGTTAACATGTTTTTACACATTTATAGCATAAATTAATTTGTTAGCATTATTTAACATCTCGCTAGCATTTTGTTATCATTAATTAACATGACGTTAACATGTTTTAACACATTGTTAGCATTAATTAGCATCTTAGCATGATTCAACATGTTTCGAGCATGTTTTAACATTTGTTTACATGTTTTTACACATTTATAGCATGAATTAACATGTTTGCTAGCATGATTTAACATCATGCTAACATTTTGTTATGAATTAACATGAGGTAACATGGTTTAACACATTGTTAGCATTAATTAGCATGTTATCATGATTTAACATGTTTTAACATGATTTAACATTTTTCGAGCAGGTTTTAGCATTTGTTAACATGTTTTTACACATTTATAGAATGAATTAATTTGCTAGCATTATTTAACATCTTGCTAGCATTTTGTTATCATGAATTAACATGACATTAACATGTTTTAACACATTGTTAGCATTAATTAGCATGTTTATGTGATTTAACATGTTTCGAGCAGGTTTTAGCATTTGTTAACATGTTTTTACACATTTATAGCATGAACTAACATGTTTGCTATCATGATTTAACATCTTGCTAGCATTTTGTTATCATGAATTAACATGAGGTTAACATGTTTTAACACATTGTTAGCATTAATTAGCATCTTAGCATGATTTAACATGTTTCGAGCATGTTTTAGCATTTGTTAACATATTTTTACACATTTATAGGGTGAATTAATATGCTAGCATGATTTAACATTTCACTAGCATTTTGTTATCATGAATTAACATGACGTTAACATGTTTTAACACATTGTTAGCATTAATTAGCATCTTAGCATGATTCAACATGTTTCGAGCATGTTTTAGCATTTGTTTACATGTTTTTACACATTTATAGCATGAATTAACATGTTTGCTAGCATGATTTAACATCATGCTAACATTTTGTTATGAATTAACATGAGGTAACATGGTTTAACACATTGTTAGCATTAATTAGCATGTTATCATGATTTAACATGTTTTAACATGATTTAACATTTTTCGAGCAGGTTTTAGCATTTGTTAACATGTTTTTACACATTTATAGAATGAATTAATTTGCTAGCATTATTTAACATCTTGCTAGCATTTTGTTATCATGAATTAACATGACATTAACATGTTTTAACACATTGTTAGCATTAATTAGCATGTTTATGTGATTTAACATGTTTCGAGCAGGTTTTAGCATTTGTTAACATGTTTTTACACATTTATAGCATGAACTAACATGTTTGCTATCATGATTTAACATCTTGCTAGCATTTTGTTATCATGAATTAACATGAGGTTAACATGTTTTAACACATTGTTAGCATTAATTAGCATCTTAGCATGATTTAACATGTTTCGAGCATGTTTTAGCATTTGTTAACATATTTTTACACATTTATAGGGTGAATTAATATGCTAGCATGATTTAACATTTCACTAGCATTTTGTTATCATGAATTAACATGACGTTAACATGTTTTAACACATTGTTAGCATTAATTAGCATGTTTTAGCATTCGTTGACATGTTTGTTATGTCCCATAATGTTCAAATGTAGCAGAATCACGTCTGCGTCTGACGGTCTTCCATTACAGTTTTAAGGTGAGGGGAAATACGAGACTTTGCAAACGACCGTGAGCTTTTAGATCAGCCGTTTTACGAGCGATCGTTTGGGAAATGAAAGAGCAAACGTTCTCGGCCGTGTGCAGCGTCTCCCTCGGGGCTCTGAGCGCTGGGAACGTTTGATGTGCCGAGAGCCGCGGAGGCCAGGTGTGTAAAACTGTAAATTTGCCTCCTAAATACAAACAGGAAAAGTGAACGAGTGCTTGACCTTGCAGTAAATGGCCCTCTGTTTAACTTCCTCAATTGTGGGCCGCCTCGTTAGATTTATTACCCTCGGCTCGTAGATTCACTATCAGCCTTTGAGTTCAACTCAAGCTTTGATGTTTGTCTGTAAGACACCAACAAATGACAGACGAGACCCTTCAGATCACATATGAGAAACGCAGGATCTTGAGAAGGTCACGACGTGCGATTCTCTATAAATGTTGCGCGGTGGGCGTCGATGCAACAGCAGTTTCTCAGGATTCTTCCTGCATACCTCAGAGAGAGAGAGAGAGAGAGAGAGAGAGAGAGAGAGAGAGAGAGAGAGAGAGAGAGAGAGAGAGAGCGGCCGCGCTCGCATTTACGGCTCCCTCTCACGTCCACCGGAGGTCTGGCCAGCAAACGTACCTCCCTCTCTCTCTCTCTCTCTCTCTCTCTCTCTCTCGTTCTCTCGCTCCAGCATCCCAGTGACAGCTGAGTGGCTGAGGCGTAATTGCAGAGAAGTGAGGTCAGCAGGAGGCTTTTATCAGAGATTGCACAGCGTTCGGCAACACGAGAAGATGCACAGCGCAGACGGGCGTCCCCAAAACTCCCTCTCTCAGTGCGTCACATTGGAAGTTTCTCTGGAATCGGCGGGACTGAAGCGCAAATCCTGGTGGCACAAGTAAGTCGCTTTTAAAGACAGCATTATTAACTTTTTAAATCAATATATTCTGTCGTAAGTTAGTTTGGCAGAAGCTAGACAGAGTGAGACCGTGATGGAAATACTGTATTTCAAGTAACAAAAGAGCAATATTTGAGACATTTAAAGTCGTGATATTTAAAGGGATGACAGACATTTAACGAAAGGTTAGATATATGTTGAGATTTAAATTAGCAATACAGCAATATTGAGAAATATTAAGTAAAAATACAGGGATATTGAGACATTTTTATAGAGATATTGAGATGTTTCAAGTAATGATAGATACAACACTGAGACATTTAAAGTATCAGTAGAGCAACACTGAAACATTAAACGTAACGATAGAGCAACATTGAAACATTTAGAGTAGCAATAGAGCAACATTGAAACATTTAGAGTAGCAATAGAGCAACATTGAAACGTTTAGAGTAGCGATAGAGCAACATTGAAACATTTAGAGTAGTAATAGATCAACATTGAAACATTTAAAGTAGTAATAGAGCAACATTGAAATGTTTATAGTAACGATAGAGCAACATTGAAATGTTTAGAGTAGCAATAGAACAACATTGAAACGTTTAGAGTAACGATAGAGCAACATTGAAACATTTAGAGTAGCAATAGAGCAACATTGAAACCTTTAGAGTAACGATAGAGCAACATTGAAACATTTAGAGTAGCGATAGAGCAACATTGAAACGTTTAGAGTAACGATAGAGCAACATTGAAACGTTTAGAGTAGCAATAGAGCAACATTGAAACATTTAGAGTAACAATAGAGCAACATTGAAACGTTTAGAGTAACAATAGAGCAACATTAAAATGTTAAAAGTAGAAACAGAGCAACATTGAAATGTTTAGAGTAACAATAGAGCAACATTGAAACCTTTAGAGTAACAATAGAGCAACATTGAAACATGTAGAGTAGCAATAGAGCAACATTGAAACCTTTAGAGTAACAATAGAGCAACATTGAAACGTTTAGAGTAACAAAAGAGCAACATTGAAATATTTAGAGTAGCAATAGAGCAACATTGAAACCTTTAGAGTAACAATAGAGCAACATTGAAACGTTTAGAGTAGCAATAGAGAAACATTGAAACCTTTAGAGTAACGTTAGAGCAACATTGAAACGTTTAGAGTAACGATAGAGCAACATTGAAACGTTTAGAGTAGCAATAGAGCAACATTGAAACATTTAGAGTAGTAATAGAGCAACATTGAAATGTTTAGAGTAACAATAGAGCAACATTGAAACATTTAGAGTAGCAATAGAGCAACATTGAAACATTTAGAGTAGCAATAGAGCAACATTGAAATGTTAAAATTAGAAACAGAGCAACATTGAAATGTTTAGAGTAACAATAGAGCAACATTGAAACCTTTAGAGTAACAATAGAGCAACATTGAAACATTTAGAGTAGCAATAGAGCAACACTGAAACCTTTAAAGTAACAATAGAGCAACATTGAAACGTTAAGAGTAGCAACAGAACAACATTGAAACCTTTAGAGTAACAATAGAGCAACATTGACATATTTAAAGTAACAATAGAGCAACATTGAAACATTTAGAGTAACAATAGAGCACCACTGAAACATTTAGAGTAGTGATAGAGCAACATTGAAACGTTTAGAGTAGCGATAGAGCACCTTTGAAACATTTAGAGTAACAATAGAGCAACATTGAAACCTTTAGAGTAACAATAGAGCAACATTGAAACGGTTAGAGTAACAATAGAGCAACATTGAAACGTTTAGAGTAGCAATAGAGCAACATTAAAACGTTTAGAGTAACGATAGAGCAACATTGAAACGTTTAGAGTAACGATAGAGGAACATTGAAACGTTTAGAGTAACGATAGAGCAACATTGAAACGTTTAGAGTAACGATAGAGCAACATTGAGATATTTAGAGTAGCAATAGAGCAACATTGAAATGTTTAGAGTAACAATAGAGCAACATTGAAACATTAAGAGTAACAATAGAGCAACATTGAAACCTTTAGAGTAGCGATAGAGCAACATTGAAACCTTTAGAGTAGCAATAGAGCAACATTGAAACATTTAGAGTAGCAATAGAGCAACATTGAAACCTTTAGAGTAGCAATAGAGCAACATTGAAATGTTTAGAGTAACAATAGAGCAACATTGAAACATTAAGAGTAACAATAGAGCAACATTGAAACCTTTAGAGTAGCGATAGAGCAACATTGAAACCTTAAGAGTAACAATAGAGCAACATTGAAACGTTTAGAGTAACAATAGAGCAACATTGAAACGTTTAGAGTAACAATAGAGCAACATAGAAATGTTTAGATTAAAAATAGAGCAACATTGAAACCTTTAGAGTAACAATAGAGCAACATTGAAACGTTTAGAGTAGCAATAGAGCAACATTGAAACGTTTAGAGTAACAATAGAGCAACATTGAAATGTTTTGAGTAACGATAGAGCAACATTAATAGAGCAACATTGAAACGTTTAGAGTAGCAATAGAGCAACATTAAAATGTTTAGAGTAAAGATAGAGCAACAGTGAAACGTTTAGAGTAACAATAGAGCAACATTGAAGCGTTTAGAGTAACGATAGAGCAACATTGAAAACTTTAGAGTAACAATAGAGCAACATTGAAACGTTTAGAGTAGCAATAGAGCAACATTGAAACTGATAGAGAAGCAATAGAGCAACATTGAAACATTTAGAGTAACAATAGAGCAACATTGAAACATTTAGAGTAGCAATAGAGCAACATTGAAACATTTAGAGTAGCAATAGAGCAACATTGAAACGTTTAGAGTAGCAATAGAGCAACATTGAAACATTTAAAGTAGCAATAGAGCAACATTGAAACATTTAGAGTAAAAATAGAGCAACATTGAAATGTTTAGAGTAACAATAGAGCAACATTGAAACCTTTAGAGTAACAATAGAGCAACATTGAAACATTTAGAGTAGCAATAGAGCAACACTGAAACCTTTAGAGTAGCAATAGAGCAACATTGAAACTGATAGAGAAGCAATAGAGCAACATTGAAACATTTAGAGTAACAATAGAGCAACATTGAAACGTTTAGAGTAGCAATAGAGCAACATTGAAACGTTTAGAGTAGCAATAGAGCAACATTGAAACGTTTAGAGTAGCAATAGAGCAACATTGAAACGTTTAGAGTAGCAATAGAGCAACATTGAAACATATAGAGTAGCAATAGAGCAACATTGAAACATTTAGAGTTGCAATAGAGCAACATTGAAACGTTTAGAGTTGCAATAGAGCAACATTGAAACGTTTAGAGTAGCAATAGAGCAACATTGAAACGTTTAGAGTAGCAATAGAGTAACATTGAAACGTTTAGAGTAGCAATAGAACAACATTGAAACATTTAGAGTAGCAATAGAGCAACATTGAAACGTTTAGAGTAGCAATAGAGCAACATTGAAACATATAGAGTAGCAATAGAGCAACATTAAAACGTTTAGAGTAACGATAGAGCAACATTGAGACGTTTAGAGTAACGATAGAGCAACATTGAGACATTTAGAGTAGCAATAGAGTAACATTGAAACCTTTAGAGTAGCAATAGAGCAACATTGAAACATTTAGAGTAGCAATAGAGCAACATTGAAACCTTTAGAGTAGCAATAGAGCAACATTAAAATGTTTAGAGTAACAATAGAGCAACATTGAAACATTAAGAGTAACAATAGAGCAACATTGAAACCTTTAGAGTAGCGATAGAGCAACATTGAAACCTTTAGAGTAACAATAGAGCAACATTGAAACGTTTAGAGTAACAATAGAGCAACATTGAAACGTTTAGAGTAACAATAGAGCAACATAGAAACGTTTAGAGTAACAATAGAGCAACATTGAAACCTTTAGAGTAACAATAGAGCAACATTGAAACGTTTAGAGAAGCAATAGAGCAACACTGAAACGTTTAGAGTAACAATAGAGGAACATTGAATTGTTTAGAGTAACAATAGAGCAACATTGAAATGTTTTGAGTAGCAATAGAGCAACACTGAAACGTTTAGAGTAGCAATAGAGCAACAATGAAACGTTTAGAGTAACAATAGAGCAACATTGAAACGTTTAGAGTAACGATAGAGAAACATTAATAGAGCAACATTGAAACGTTTAGAGTAGCAATAGAGCAACATTAAAATGTTTAGAGTAAAGATAGAGCAACAGTGAAACGTTTAGAGTAACAATAGAGCAACATTGAAGCGTTTAGAGTAACGATAGAGCAACATTGAAAACTTTAGAGTAACAATAGAGCAACATTGAAACGTTTAGAGTAGCAATAGAGCAACATTGAAACTGATAGAGAAGCAATAGAGCAACATTGAAACATTTAGAGTAACAATAGAGCAACATTGAAACGTTTAGAGTAGCAATAGAGCAACATTGAAACGTTTAGAGTAGCAATAGAGCAACATTGAAACGTTTAGAGTAGCAATAGAGCAACATTGAAACATATAGAGTAGCAATAGAGCAACATTGAAACATTTAGAGTTGCAATAGAGCAACATTGAAACGTTTAGAGTTGCAATAGAGCAACATTGAAACGTTTAGAGTAGCAATAGAGCAACATTGAAACGTTTAGAGTAGCAATAGAGCAACATTGAAACGTTTAGAGTAGCAATAGAGTAACATTGAAACGTTTAGAGTAGCAATAGAACAACATTGAAACATTTAGAGTAGCAATAGAGCAACATTGAAACGTTTAGAGTAGCAATAGAGCAACATTGAAACATATAGAGTAACAATAGAGCAACATTAAAACATTAAGAGTAACAATAGAGCAACATTGAAATGTTTAGAGTAACGATAGAGCAACAGTGAAACGTTTAGAGTAACGATAGAGCAACATTGAAGGGTTTAGATTAACGATAGAGCAACATTGAAACCTTTAGAGTAACAATAGAGCAACATTGAAACGTTTAGAGTAGCAATAGAGCAACATTGAAACTTTTAGAGTAGCAATAGAGCAACATTGAAACATTTTGAGTAGCAAGAGAGCAACATTGAAACGTTTAGAGTAGCAATAGAGCAACACTGTAACGTTTAGAGTAGCAATAGAGCAACATTGAAACGTTTAGAGTAGCAATAGAGCAACATTGAAACATTTAGAGTAGCAATAGAGCAACATTGAAACGTTTAGAGTAGCAATAGAGCAACATTGAAACGTTTAGAGTAGCAATAGAGCAACATTGAAACATTTAGAGTAACAAAAGAGCAACATTGAAACGTTTAGAGTAGCAATAGAACAACATTGAAACCTTTAGAGTAACAAAAGAGCAACATTGAAACGTTTAGAGTAGCAATAGAGCAACATTGAAACTGATAGAGAAGCAATAGAGCAACATTGAAACGTTTAGAGTAGCAATAGAGCAACATTGAAACATTTAGAGTAGCAATAGAGCAACATTGAAACGTTTAGAGTAGCAATAGAGCAACATTGAAACGTTTAGAGTAGCAATAGAGCAACATTGAAACGTTTAGAGTAGCAATAGAGCAACATTGAAACATTTAGAGTAGCAATAGAGCAACATTGAAACGTTTAGAGTAGCAATAGAGCAACATTGAAACGTTTAGAGTAGCAATAGAGCAACATTGAAACCTTTAGAGTAACAATAATGCAACATTGAAACGTTTAGAGTACCAATAGAGCAACATTGAAACTGATAGAGAAGCAATAGAGCAACATTGAAACGTTTAGAGTAACAATAGAGCAACATTGAAACGTTTAGAGTAGCAATAGAGCAACATTGAAACGTTTAGAGTAGCAATAGAGCAACATTGAAACATATAGAGTAGCAATAGAGCAACATTGAAACATTTAGAGTTGCAATAGAGCAACATTGAAACGTTTAGAGTAGCAATAGAGCAACATTGAAACGTTTAGAGTAGCAATAGAGCAACATTGAAACGTTTAGAGTAGCAATAGAGCAACATTGAAACATTTAGAGTAGCAATAGAGTAACATTGAAACGTTTAGAGTAGCAATAGAACAACATTGAAACATTTAGAGTAGCAATAGAGCAACATTGAAACGTTTAGAGTAGCAATAGAGCAACATTGAAATGTTTAGAGTAGCAAAAGAGCAACATTGAAACCTTTAGAGTAACAATAATGCAACATTGAAACGTTTAGAGTACCAATAGAGCAACATTGAAACGTTTAGAGTAACAATAGAGCAACATTGAAACGTTTAGAGAAACAATAGAGCAACATTGAAACGTTTAGAGTAGCAATAGAGCAACATTGAAACGTTTAGAGAAGCAATAGAGCAACATTGAAATGTTTAGAGTAACGATAGAGCAACAGTGAAACGTTTAGAGTAACGATAGAGCAACATTGAAGGGTTTAGAGTAACGATAGAGCAACATTGAAACCTTTAGAGTAACAATAGAGCAACATTGAAACGTTTAGAGTAGCATTAGAGCAACATTGAAACCTTTAGAGTAGCAATAGAGCAACATTGAAACGTTTAGAGTAGCAATAGAGCAACACTGAAACGTTTAGAGTAGCAATAGAGCAACATTGAAACGTTTAGAGTAGCAATAGAGCAACATTGAAACATTAAGAGTAACAATAGAGCAACATTGAAACATTTAGAGTAGCAATAGAGCAACATTGAAACCTTTAGAGTAACAATAATGCAACATTGAAACGTTTAGAGTAACAATAGAGCAACATTGAAACGTTTAGAGTAGCATTAGAGCAACATTGAAACCTTTAGAGTAGCAATAGAGCAACATTGAAACGTTTAGAGTAGCAATAGAGCAACATTGAAACGTTTAGCGTAACAATAGAGCAACATTGAAACGTTTAGAGTAACAATAGAGCAACATTGAAACGTTTAGAGTAGCAATAGAGCAACATTGAAACGTTTAGAGTAACAATAGAGCAACATTGAAACGTTTAGAGTAACGATAGAGCAACATTAATAGAGCAACATTGAAACGTTTAGAGTAGCAATAGAGCAACATTGAAACGTTTAGAGTAACAATAGAGCAACAGTGAAACGTTTAGAGTAACGATAGAGCAACATTGAAGGGTTTAGATTAACGATAGAGCAACATTGAAACATTTAGAGTAGCAATAGAGCAACATTGAAACGTTTAGAGTAGCAATAGAGCAACATTGAAACCTTTAGAGTAGCAATAGAGCAACACTGAAACGTTTAGAGTAGCAATAGAGCAACATTGAAACGTTTAGAGTAGCAATAGAGCAACATTGAAACATTTAGAGTAGCAATAGAGCAACATTGAAACGTTTAGAGTAGCAATAGAGCAACATTGAAACGTTTAGAGTAGCAATAGAGCAACATTGAAACATTTAGAGTAACAATAGAGCAACATTGAAACGTTTAGAGTAGCAATAGAGCAACATTGAAACGTTTAGAGTAGCAATAGAGCAACATTGAAACATATAGAGTAGCAATAGAACAACATTGAAACATTTAGAGTAGCAATAGAGCAACATTGAAACGTTTAGAGTAGCAATAGAGCAACATTGAAATGTTTAGAGTAGCAAAAGAGCAACATTGAAACCTTTAGAGTAACAATAATGCAACATTGAAACGTTTAGAGTACCAATAGAGCAACATTGAAACGTTTAGAGTAACAATAGAGCAACATTGAAACGTTTAGAGAAACAATAGAGCAACATTGAAACGTTTAGAGTAGCAATAGAGCAACATTGAAACGTTTAGAGTAGCAATAGAGCAACATTGAAATGT
This sequence comes from Gobio occitaniae, assembly GCA_033150135.1. NCBI lineage: Eukaryota > Metazoa > Chordata > Actinopteri > Cypriniformes > Gobionidae > Gobio > Gobio occitaniae. Next base: position 71,224 of record JARQWZ010004766.1, read on the forward strand.
TTAGAGTAACGATAGAGCAACAGTGAAACGTTTAGAGTAACGATAGAGCAACATTGAAGGGTTTAGAGTAACGATAGAGCAACATTGAAACCTTTAGAGTAACAATAGAGCAACATTGAAACGTTTAGAGTAGCATTAGAGCAACATTGAAACCTTTAGAGTAGCAATAGAGCAACATTGAAACGTTTAGAGTAGCAATAGAGCAACACTGAAACGTTTAGAGTAGCAATAGAGCAACATTGAAACGTTTAGAGTAGCAATAGAGCAACATTGAAACATTTAGAGTAGCAATAGAGCAACATTGAAACATTAAGAGTAACAATAGAGCAACATTGAAACATTTAGAGTAGCAATAGAGCAACATTGAAACCTTTAGAGTAACAATAATGCAACATTGAAACGTTTAGAGTACCAATAGAGCAACATTGAAACGTTTAGAGTAACAATAGAGCAACATTGAAACGTTTAGAGTAACAATAGAGCATCATTGAAACGTTTAGAGTAGCAATAGAGCAACATTGAAACGTTTAGAGTAACAATAGAGCAACATTGAAACGTTTAGAGTAACGATAGAGCAACATTAATAGAGCAACATTGAAACGTTTAGAGTAGCAATAGAGCAACATTGAAATGTTTAGAGTAACGATAGAGCAACAGTGAAACGTTTAGAGTAACGATAGAGCAACATTGAAGGGTTTAGAGTAACGATAGAGCAACATTGAAACCTTTAGAGTAACAATAGAGCAACATTGAAACATTTAGAGTAGCAATAGAGCAACATTGAAATATTTAGGGCCCTATTTTAACGATCTGAAACGCAAGTGTCAAAGCGCGAAGCGCAAGTAACTTTGTGGGCGGGTCTCGGCGCTGTTGCTATTTTCCCGGCGGGATAAATGGCTCTTGCGCCCGGCGCAAATCTAAAATGGGTTGGTCTGAAGTAGCTTCATTATTCATAGGTGTGGTTTGGGCGTAACGTGAATAAACCAATCCGAGCGTCATCCAACATTCCCTTTAAAAGCAGGTGCGCAAGTTCCATTATGGATTGCTATTATTATGGCGTATTTACCAGGCGCACGCCAGGAGCGTTTCACAGCCGAGGAGACTGATGTTCTTGTAAGAGCAGTGAAAGACAGAGAAGTGTATGTTGTACATTATGGTAAAGGTGATTTCACAGTCTTTTTTTTTTCAGTCTTTCAGTTTTTTCAGTTTTTCAGTCGATTTTTTTTCCTGGTTCTTGACGGACAAACCAATTTGTCAGATGTCCTTATATACATATATGTCTTGCCACTATTGGGCAAACAGGTCTTATCCTTAATTATTACAATTAGCCTGAATCATTTGTAAGCTAGATTTATGCCTATTTTTCACATCTTCGTGGCACACCACAATGATTTCCGTCATCTCATGTGTTAATAGTTTTTAGTGTAACAATTTATGATTTGCAAAAATAACTGTTGCATCTGTGTAGATTACATGAGCAAAGTGTATGCGCGTTGTGCACGCTATACATTATGGTCAAGCATGCGCCCTTAAAATAGCATAATGAACAACGCGCAACGCGCCACTGACTTTAGACTAGGTTTTTTCTGGTCAGTGGCGCAATTGTTTAATGGAACAGCAAAATAGCACCAGGGATTGTTTGCGCCAGAACACGCCTCCTTTTTTGCGCTGAACCGCCCAGGTAGCGCAAGTTCATTCACTAGTTTAGCGACGTGCTTCTGTGGAGGGAAAAGCGCGCTTTGCGCGGGTGCAAAATAGGAATGACACATGCGTCGGTGTACAAAGTCAATTGCGCTGGGTGCAAGATAGGGCCCTTAGAGTAGCAATAGAGCAACATTGAAACGTTTAGAGTAGCAATAGAGCAACATTGAAACATTTAGAGTAGCAATAGAGCAACATTGAAACGTTTAGAGTAGCAATAGAGCAACATTGAAACGTTTAGAGTAGCAATAGAGCAACATTGAAACGTTTAGAGTAGCAATAGAGCAACATTGAAACATTTAGAGTAACAAAAGAGCAACATTGAAACGTTTAGAGTAGCAATAGAACAACATTGAAAACTTTAGAGTAACAAAAGAGCAACATTGAAACATTTAGAGTAGCAATAGAGCAACATTGAAACTGATAGAGAAGCAATAGAGCAACATTGAAACGTTTAGAGTAACAATAAAAGCAACATTGAAACGTTTAATGTAACGATAGAGCAACATTGAAACGTTTAGAGTAGCAATAGAGCAACATTGAAACGTTTAGAGTAACAATAGAGCAACATTGAAACGTTTAGAGTAACAATAGAGCAACATTGAAACCTTTAGAGAAGCAATAGAGCAACATTGAAACGTTTAGAGTAGCAATAGAGCAACATTGAAACATTTAGAATAACAATAGAGCAACATTGAAACCTTTAGAGTAGCAATAGAGCAACATTGAAACGTTTAGAGTAGCAATAGAGCAACATTGAAACGTTTAGAGTAGCAATAGAGCAACATTGAAACGTTTAGAGTAGCAATAGAGCACCACTGAAACATTTAGAGTAGTGATAGAGCAACATTGAAACGTTTAGAGTAGCGATAGAGCAACATTGAAACATTTAGAATAACAATAGAGCAACATTGAAACATTTAGAATAACAATAGAGCAACATTGAAACCTTTAGAGTAGCGATAGAGCAACACTGAAACATTTAGAGTAGCGATAGAGCAACATTGAAACATTTAGAATAACAATAGAGCAACATTGAAACCTTTAGAGTAGCAATAGAGCAACACTGAAACATTTAGAGTAGCGATAGAGCAACATTGAAACATTTAGAATAACAATAGAGCAACATTGAAACCTTTAGAGTAGCATTAGAGCAACATTGAAACCTTTAGAGTAGCAATAGAGCAACATTGAAACGTTTAGAGTAACAATAGAGCAACATTGAAACGTTTAGAGTAGCAATAGAGCAACATTGAAACGTTTAGAGTAACAATAGAGCAACATTGAAACATTTAGAGTAACAATAGAGCAACATTGAAACATTTAGAGTAGCAACAGAGCAACACTGAAACATTTAGAGTAACATTGAAACATTTAGAGTAACAATAGAGCAACATTGAAACCTTTAGAGTAGCAATAGAGCAACATTGAAATGTTAAGTGTAACAATAGAGCAACATTGAAACCTTTAGAGTAGCGATAGAGCAAAACTGAAACATTTTTAGTAGCGATAGGGATATATTGAGATGTTTCAAGTAGGGATAGATATCATGCTTAGACATTTAAAGTATCAGTAGAACGACACTGAGACACTGAACATATAGAATCTGGTTTATATGTGAATGATGTTGATTATTGAGGTGAGTGACGAGTGAGTTGTGATGTACTGACCTGTCTCCTGTGTCTTCATCAGGAATGGACAGTGTGTGAAGCATCCGTTTGTTGATTTGTATCATTTGACTTTCATTAACAACCGAAACTAATACACTGCTGCCTCCTCCAGCTCTGAGGTGATTCTGATGCTGCAGGAGGTCAGAGTTCACTCCACAATCTGAGGATTTTACTGGGAAAGGGTCCGAGCGGATCTCCCACGGCCTGAAGACCCAACCAGAGTTTTGCCTTCAGTATGTGGATCATGAACTCCTTGAGAAACGCAGTATAATGCGCAAATGGACGCTGCCATGGAAACTGCCTAAGTTGCCGTGTGGACTGTGGTTGCACGTTGTGCTGGTTGTCAGCCGTGTGTGTGTGTGTGATGGTGACAGCGTCGCTGGGCAGGCGTCTGTGACTGACTGTTCCAAACATGAACGGCACACCAGGAATTACGACTACATGGAAGGAGGGGACGTTCGAATACGACGCCTCTATAGTCGCACACAGTGGTTTCTCATGATCGACGAGAACGGGAACATCAACGGAACGCAGGATCCCAACAACTGCTACAGTAAGAGCTCATCAGTCACTTATGACACATCTGTCTGAGGGTGTACCTTCATTTCAGAGCATATGGTTGGTCTTCATGTTTCTGTTGTGTGTCAGGAGCTTCACAGTGGATTTATCACTGGAGAGACTCTGAAACATTAGCAATAGAACAAGTTTGAGACAATTAAAGTAATGATAGAGCGACACAGACATTGAAAGTAGCGATAGAGTGACACTGAGACATTAAAAGTAGCGATAGAGAGACACTGAGACATTAAAAGTAGCGATAGAGAGACACTGAGACAATAAAAGTAGCGATAGAGAGACGGAGACATTAAAAGTAGCGAAAGAGAGACACTGAGACATTAAAAGTAGCGATAGAGAGACACTGAGACATTAAAAGTAGCGATAGAGAGACACTGAGACATTTAAAGTAATGATAGAGAGACACAGACATTGAAAGTAGCGATAGAGTGACACTGAGACATTAAAAGTAGCGATAGAGAGACACTGAGACATTAAAAGTAGCGATAGAGAGACACTGAGACATTAAAAGTAGCGATAGAGAGACACGGAGACATTAAAAGTAGCGATAGAGAGACACTGAGACATTAAAAGTAGCGATAGAGCGACACTGAGACATTAAAAGTAGAGATAGAGAGACACTGAAACATTAAAAGTAGCGATAGAGCGACACAGAGACATTAAAAGTAGCGATAGAGCGACACAGAGACATTAAAAGTAGCGATAGAGAGACACTGAGACATTAAAAGTAGCGATAGAGAGACACTGAGACATTAAAAGTAGCGATAGAGAGACACTGAGACATTAAAAGTAGCGATAGAGAGACACTGAGACATTAAAAGTAATGATAGAGAGACACAGACATTGAAAGTAGCGATAGAGTGACACTGAGACATTAAAAGTAGCGATAGAGCGACACTGAGACATTAAAAGTAATGATAGAGAGACACAGACATTGAAAGTAGCGATAGAGTGACACTGAGACATTAAAAGTAGCGATAGAGAGACACTGAGACATTAAAAGTAGCGATAGAGAGACACTGAGACATTAAAAGTAATGATAGAGCGACACAGACATTGAAAGTAGCGATAGAGTGACACTGAGACATTAAAAGTAGCGATAGAGCGACACTGAGACATTAAAAGTAGCGATAGAGTGACACTGAGACATTAAAAGTAGCGATAGAGCGACACTGAGACATTAAAAGTAGTGATAGAGCGACACTGAGACATTAAAAGTAGCGATAGAGTGACACTGAGACATTAAAAGTAGCGATAGAGCGACACTGAGACATTAAAAGTAGTGATAGAGCGACACTGAGACATTAAAAGTAGCGATAGAGTGACACTGAGAAATTAAAAGTAGCGATAGAGAGACACTGAGACATTAAAAGCAGCGATAGAGTGACACTGAGACATTAAAAGTAACGATAGAGAGACACTGAGACATTAAAAGAAGCGATAGAGAGACACTGAGACATTAAAAGTAGCGATAGAGCGACACTGAGACATTAAAAGTAGCGATAGAGAGACACTGAGACATTAAAAGTAGTGATAGAGCGACACTGAGACATTAAAAGTAGCGATAGAGCGACACTGAGACATTAAAAGTAGCGATAGAGAGACACTGAGACATTAAAAGTAGCGATAGAGCGACACTGAGACATTAAAAGTAGCAATAGAGCGACACTGAGATATTAAAAATAGCGATAGAGCGACACTGAGACATTAAAAGTAGCGATAGAGAGACACTGAGACATTAAAAGTAGCAATAGAGAGACACTGGGACATTAAAAGTAGCGATAGAGTGACACTGAGACATTAAAAGTAGAGATAGAGCGACACTGAGACATTAAAAGTAGCGATAGAGAGACACTGAAACATTAAAAGTAGCGATAGAGAGACACTGAAACATTAAAAGTAACGATAGAGCGACACTGAGACATTAAAAGTAGCGATAGAGAGACACTGAGACATTAAAAGTAGTGATAGAGAGACACTGAAACATTAAAAGTAGTGATAGAGAGACACTGAAACATTAAAAGTAACGATAGAGCGACACTGAGACATTAAAAGTAGCGATAGAGAGACACTGGGACATTAAAAGTAACGATAGAGAGACACTGAGACATTAAAAGTAGCGATAGAGAGACACTGAGACATTAAAAGTAACGATAGAGTGACACTGAGACATTAAAAGTAACGATAGAGCGACACTGAGACATTAAAAGTAGCGATAGAGCGACACTGAGACATTATAAGTAGCGATAGAGCGACACTGAGACATTAAAAGTAGCGATAGAGCGACACTGAGACATTAAAAGTAGCGATAGAGAGACACTGAGACATTAAAAGTAGCGATAGAGCGACACTGATACATTAAAAGTAGCGATAGAGCGACACTGAGACATTAAAAGTAGCGATAGAGCGACACTGAGACATTAAAAGTAGCGATAGAGAGACACTGAGACATTAAAAGTAGCGATAGAGAACCACTGAGACATTAAAAGTAGCGATAGAGCGACACTGAGACATTAAAAGTAGCGATAGAGAGACACTGAGACATTAAAAGTAGCGATAGAGAGACACTGAGACATTAAAAGTAGCGATAGAGCGACACTGAGACATTAAAAGTAGCGATAGAGAGACACTGAGACATTAAAAGTAACGATAGAGCGACACAGAGACATTAAAAGTAGCAATAGAGCGACACAGAGACATTAAAAGTAGCGATAGAGCGACACTGAGACATTAAAAGTAGCGATAGAGCGACACTGAGACATTAAAAGTAGCGATAGAGAGACACTGAGACATTAAAAGTAGCGATAGAGCGACACTGAGACATTAAAAGTAGCGATAGAGCGACACTGAGACATTAAAAGTAGCGATAGAGAGACACTGAGACATTAAAAGTAGCGATAGAGAGACACTGAGACATTATAAGTAGCGATAGAGCGACACTGAGACATTAAAAGTAGCGATAGAGCGACACTGAGACATTAAAAGTAGCGATAGAGAGACACTGAGACATTAAAAGTAGTGATAGAGAGACACTGAGACATTAAAAGTAGCGATAGAGCGACACTGAGACATTAATAGTAGTGATAGAGCGACATTGAGACATTAAAAGTAGCGATAGAGCGACACTGAGACATTAAAAGTAGCGATAGAGCGACACTGAGACATTAAAAGTAGTGATAGAGCGACACTGAGACATTAAAAGTAGCGATAGAGTGACACTGAGAAATTAAAAGTAGCGATAGAGAGACACTGAGACATTAAAAGTAGCGATAGAGTGACACTGAGACATTAAAAGTAACGATAGAGAGACACTGAGACATTAAAAGTAGCGATAGAGAGACACTGAGACATTAAAAGTAGCGATAGAGAGACACTGAGACATTAAAAGTAGCGATAGAGAGACACTGAGACATTAAAAGTAGCGATAGAGAGACACTGAGACATTAAAAGTAGCGATAGAGCGACACTGAGACATTAAAAGTAGCGATAGAGCGACACTGAGACATTAAAAGTAGCGATAGAGAGACACTGAGACATTAAAAGTAGCGATAGAGAGACACTGAGACATTAAAAGTAGCGATAGAGCGACACTGAGACATTAAAAGTAGCGATAGAGAGACACTGAGACATTAAAAGTAGCGATAGAGCGACACTGAGACATTAAAAGTAGCGATAGAGCGACACTGAGACATTAAAAGTAGCGATAGAGAGACACTGAGACATTAAAAGTAGCGATAGAGCGACACTGAGACATTAAAAGTAGCGATAGAGCGACACTGAGATATTAAAAGTAGCGCTAGAGCGACACTGAGACATTAAAAGTAGCGATAGAGAGACACTGAGACATTAAAAGTAGCAATAGAGAGACACTGGGACATTAAAAGTAGCGATAGAGTGACACTGAGACATTAAAAGTAGAGATAGAGCGACACTGAGACATTAAAAGTAGCGATAGAGAGACAATGGGACATTAAAAGTAACGATAGAGCGACACTGAGACATTAAAAGTAGCGATGGAGAGACACTGAGACATTAAAAGTAGTGATAGAGAGACACTGAAACATTAAAAGTAGCGATAGAGCGACACTGAGACATTAAAAGTAGCGATAGAGCGACACTGAGATATTAAAAGTAGCGATAGAGCGACACTGAGACATTAAAAGTAGCGATAGAGAGACACTGAGACATTAAAAGTAGCAATAGAGAGACACTGGGACATTAAAAGTAGCGATAGAGTGACACTGAGACATTAAAAGTAGAGATAGAGCGACACTGAGATATTAAAAGTAGCGATAGAGCGACACTGAGACATTAAAAGTAGCGATAGAGAGACACTGAGACATTAAAAGTAGCAATAGAGAGACACTGGGACATTAAAAGTAGCGATAGAGTGACACTGAGACATTAAAAGTAGAGATAGAGCGACAATGGGACATTAAAAGTAACGATAGAGCGACACTGAGACATTAAAAGTAGCGATGGAGAGACACTGAGACATTAAAAGTAGTGATAGAGAGACACTGAAACATTAAAAGTAGCGATAGAGCGACACTGAGACATTAAAAGTAGCGATAGAGAGACACTGAGACATTAAAAGTAGTGATAGAGAGACACTGAAACATTAAAAGTAGTGATAGAGAGACACTGAAACATTAAAAGTAACGATAGAGCGACACTGAGACATTAAAAGTAGCGATAGAGAGACACTGAGACATTAAAAGTAGCGATAGAGCGACACTGAGACATTAAAAGTAGCGATAGAGAGACACTGGGACATTAAAAGTAACGATAGAGCGACACTGAGACATTAAAAGTAGCGATAGAGAGACACTGAGACGTTAAAAGTAGCGATAGAGAGACACTGAGACATTAAAAGTAACGATAGAGCGACACTGAGACATTAAAAGTAACGATAGAGCGACACTGAGACATTAAAAGTAGCGATAGAGCGACACTGAGACATTAAAAGTAGCGATAGAGCGACACTGAGACATTAAAAGTAGCGATAGAGCGACACTGAGACATTAAAAGTAGCGATAGAGAGACACTGAGACATTAAAAGTAGCGATAGAGCGACACTGATACATTAAAAGTAGCGATAGAGCGACACTGAGACATTAAAAGTAGCAATAGAGCGACACTGAGATATTAAAAATAGCGATAGAGCGACACTGAGACATTAAAAGTAGCGATAGAGAGACACTGAGACATTAAAAGTAGCAATAGAGAGACACTGGGACATTAAAAGTAGCGATAGAGTGACACTGAGACATTAAAAGTAGAGATAGAGCGACACTGAGACATTAAAAGTAGCGATAGAGAGACACTGAAACATTAAAAGTAGCGATAGAGAGACACTGAAACATTAAAAGTAACGATAGAGCGACACTGAGACATTAAAAGTAGCGATAGAGAGACACTGAGACATTAAAAGTAGTGATAGAGAGACACTGAAACATTAAAAGTAGTGATAGAGAGACACTGAAACATTAAAAGTAACGATAGAGCGACACTGAGACATTAAAAGTAGCGATAGAGAGACACTGAGACATTAAAAGTAGCGATAGAGCGACACTGAGACATTAAAAGTAGCGATAGAGAGACACTGGGACATTAAAAGTAACGATAGAGAGACACTGAGACGTTAAAAGTAGCGATAGAGAGACACTGAGACATTAAAAGTAACGATAGAGTGACACTGAGACATTAAAAGTAACGATAGAGCGACACTGAGACATTAAAAGTAGCGATAGAGCGACACTGAGACATTATAAGTAGCGATAGAGCGACACTGAGACATTAAAAGTAGCGATAGAGCGACACTGAGACATTAAAAGTAGCGATAGAGAGACACTGAGACATTAAAAGTAGCGATAGAGCGACACTGATACATTAAAAGTAGCGATAGAGCGACACTGAGACATTAAAAGTAGCGATAGAGCGACACTGAGACATTAAAAGTAGCGATAGAGAGACACTGAGACATTAAAAGTAGCGATAGAGAACCACTGAGACATTAAAAGTAGCGATAGAGCGACACTGAGACATTAAAAGTAGCGATAGAGAGACACTGAGACATTAAAAGTAGCGATAGAGAGACACTGAGACATTAAAAGTAGCGATAGAGCGACACTGAGACATTAAAAGTAGCGATAGAGAGACACTGAGACATTAAAAGTAACGATAGAGCGACACAGAGACATTAAAAGTAGCGATAGAGCGACACAGAGACATTAAAAGTAGCGATAGAGCGACACTGAGACATTAAAGTAGCGATAGAGAGACACTGAGACATTAAAAGTAGCGATAGAGCGACACAGAGACATTAAAAGTAGCGATAGAGAGACACTGAGACATTAAAAGTAGCGATAGAGCGACACTGAGACATTAAAAGTAGCGATAGAGCGACACTGAGACATTAAAAGTAGCGATAGAGAGACACTGAGACATTAAAAGTAGCGATAGAGAGACACTGAGACATTATAAGTAGCGATAGAGCGACACTGAGACATTAAAAGTAGCGATAGAGAGACACTGAGACATTAAAAGTAGCGATAGAGAGACACTGAGACATTAAAAGTAGCGATAGAGCGACACTGAGACATTAATAGTAGCGATAGAGCGACACTGAGACATTAAAAGTAGCGATAGAGCGACACTGAGACATTAAAAGTAGCGATAGAGTGACACTGAGAAATTAAAAGTAGCGACAGAGAGACACTGAGACATTAAAAGTAGCGATAGAGAGACACTGAGACATTAAAAGTAGCGATAGAGAGACACTGAGACATTAAAAGTAGCGATAGAGAGACACTGAGACATTAAAAGTAGCGATAGAGCGACACTGAGACATTAAAAGTAGCGATAGAGCGACACTGAGACATTAAAAGTAGCGATAGAGAGACACTGAGACATTAAAAGTAGCGATAGAGAGACACTGAGACATTAAAAGTAGCGATAGAGCGACACTGAGACATTAAAAGTAGCGATAGAGAGACACTGAGACATTAAAAGTAGCAATAGAGAGACACTGGGACATTAAAAGTAGCGATAGAGCGACACTGAGACATTAAAAGTAGAGATAGAGCGACACTGAGACATTAAAAGTAGCGATAGAGCGACACTGAAACGTTAAAAGTAACGATAGAGCGACACTGAGACATTAATAGTAGCGATAGAGCGACACTGAGACATTAAAAGTAGCGATAGAGCGACACTGAGACATTAAAAGTAGTGATAGAGCGACACTGAGACATTAAAAGTAGCGATAGAGTGACACTGAGAAATTAAAAGTAGCGACAGAGAGACACTGAGACATTAAAAGTAGCGATAGAGAGACACTGAGACATTAAAAGTAGCGATAGAGAGACACTGAGACATTAAAAGTAGCGATAGAGAGACACTGAGACATTAAAAGTAGCGATAGAGCGACACTGAGACATTAAAAGTAGCGATAGAGCGACACTGAGACATTAAAAGTAGCGATAGAGAGACACTGAGACATTAAAAGTAGCGATAGAGAGACACTGAGACATTAAAAGTAGCGATAGAGCGACACTGAGACATTAAAAGTAGCGATAGAGAGACACTGAGACATTAAAAGTAGCAATAGAGAGACACTGGGACATTAAAAGTAGCGATAGAGTGACACTGAGACATTAAAAGTAGAGATAGAGCGACACTGAGACATTAAAAGTAGCGATAGAGAGACAATGGGACATTAAAAGTAACGATAGAGCAACACTGAGACATTAAAAGTAGCGATGGAGAGACACTGAGACATTAAAAGTAGTGATAGAGAGACACTGAAACATTAAAAGTAGCGATAGAGCGACACTGAGACATTAAAAGTAGCGATAGAGAGACACTGAGACATTAAAAGTAGCGATAGAGAGACACTGAGACATTAAAAGTAGTGATAGAGAGACACTGAAACATTAAAAGTAGTGATAGAGAGACACTGAAACATTAAAAGTAACGATAGAGCGACACTGAGACATTAAAAGTAGCGATAGAGAGACACTGAGACATTAAAAGTAGCGATAGAGCGACACTGAGACATTAAAAGTAGCGATAGAGAGACACTGGGACATTAAAAGTAACGATAGAGCGACACTGAGACATTAAAAGTAGCGATAGAGAGACACTGAGACGTTAAAAGTAGCGATAGAGAGACACTGAGACATTAAAAGTAACGATAGAGTGACACTGAGACATTAAAAGTAACGATAGAGCGACACTGAGACATTAAAAGTAGCGATAGAGCGACACTGAGACATTAAAAGTAGCGATAGAGCGACACTGAGACATTAAAAGTAGCGATAGAGCGACACTGAGACATTAAAAGTAGCGATAGAGAGACACTGAGACATTAAAAGTAGTGATAGAGCGACACTGACACATTAAAAGTAGCGATAGAGCGACACTGAGACATTAAAAGTAGCGATAGAGCGACACTGAGACATTAAAAGTAGCGATAGAGAACCACTGAGACATTAAAAGTAGCGATAGAGCGACACTGAGACATTAAAAGTAGCGATAGAGAGACACTGAGACATTAAAAGTAGCGATAGAGCGACACTGAGACATTAAAAGTAGCGATAGAGAGACACTGAGACATTAAAAGTAGTGATAGAGCGACACTGATACATTAAAAGTAGCGATAGAGCGACACTGAGACATTAAAAGTAGCGATAGAGCGACACTGAGACATTAAAAGTAGCGATAGAGAACCACTGAGACATTAAAAGTAGCGATAGAGCGACACTGAGACATTAAAAGTAGCGATAGAGAGACACTGAGACATTAAAAGTAGCGATAGAGCGACACTGAGACATTAAAAGTAGCGATAGAGAGACACTGAGACATTAAAAGTAGCGATAGAGCGACACTGAGACATTAAAAGTAGCGATAGAGAGACACTGAGACATTAAAAGTAGCGATAGAGAGACACTGAGACATTAAAAGTAGCGATAGAGCGACACTGAGACATTAAAAGTAGCGATAGAGAGACACTGAGACATTAAAAGTAACGATAGAGCGACACAGAGACATCAAAAGTAGCGATAGAGCGACACTGAGACATTAAAAGTAGCGATAGAGAGACACTGAGACATTAAAAGTAGCGATAGAGCGACACAGAGACATTAAAAGTAGCGATAGAGAGACACTGAGACATTAAAAGTAGCGATAGAGCGACACTGAGACATTAAAAGTAGCGATAGAGCGACACTGAGACATTAAAAGTAGCGATAGAGAGACACTGAAACATTAAAAGTAGCGATAGAGCGACACAGAGACATTAAAAGTAGCGATAGAGCGACACTGAGACATTATAAGTAGCGATAGAGCGACACTGAGACATTACAAGTATCGATAGAGAGACACTGAGACATTAAAAGTAGCGATAGAGAGACACTGAGACATTAAAAGTAGCGATAGAGCGACACTGAGACATTAAAAGTAGCGATAGAGAGGCACTGAGACATTAAAAGTAGCGATAGAGCGACACTGAGACATTAAAAGTAGCGATAGAGCGACACTGAGACATTAAAAGTAGCGATAGAGAGACACTGAGACATTAAAAGTAGCGATAGAGAGACACTGAGACATTAAAAGTAGCGATAGAGCGACACTGAGACATTAAAAGTAGCGATATAGAGACACTGAGACATTAAAAGTAGCGATAGAGCGACACTGAGACATTAAAAGTAGCGATAGAGCGACACTGAGACATTAAAAGTAGCGATAGAGCGACACTGAGACATTAAAAGTAGCGATAGAGCGACACTGAGACATTAAAAGTAGCGATAGAGCGACACTGAGACATTAAAAGTAGCGATAGAGCGACACTGAGACATTAAAAGTAACGATAGAGCGACACTGGGACATTAAAAGTAGCGATAGAGCGACACTGAGACATTAAAAGTAGCGATAGAGAGACACTGAAACATTAAAAGTAGCGATAGAGCGACACTGAGACATTAAAAGTAGCGATAGAGCGACACTGAGACATTATAAGTAGCGATAGAGCGACACTGAGACATTACAAGTATCGATAGAGAGACACTGAGACATTAAAAGTAGCGATAGAGAGACACTGAGACATTAAAAGTAGCGATAGAGCGACACTGAAACATTAAAAGTAGCGATAGAGCGACACTGAGACATTAAAAGTAGCGATAGAGCGACACTGAGACATTATAAGTAGCGATAGAGCGACACTGAGACATTACAAGTATCGATAGAGAGACACTGAGACATTAAAAGTAGCGATAGAGAGACACTGAGACATTAAAAGTAGCGATAGAGCGACACTGAGACATTAAAAGTAGCGATAGAGTGACACTGAGACATTAAAAGTAGCGATAGAGCGACACTGAGACATTAAAAGTAGCGATAGAGCGACACTGAGACATTAAAAGTAGCGATAGAGCGACACTGAGACATTAAAAGTAGCGATAGAGAGACACTGAGACATTAAAAGTAGCGATAGAGAACCACTGAGACATTAAAAGTAGCGATAGAGCGACACTGAGACATTAAAAGTAGCGATAGAGAGACACTGAGACATTAAAAGTAGCGATAGAGCGACACTGAGACATTAAAAGTAGCGATAGAGAGACACTGAAACATTAAAAGTAACGATAGAGCGACACAGAGACATTAAAAGTAGCGATAGAGCGACACAGAGACATCAAAAGTAGCGATAGAGCGACACTGAGACATTAAAAGTAGCGATAGAGAGACACTGAGACATTAAAAGTAGCGATAGAGCGACACAGAGACATTAAAAGTAGCGATAGAGAGACACTGAGACATTAAAAGTAGCGATAGAGCGACACTGAGACATTAAAAGTAGCGATAGAGCGACACTGAGACATTAAAAGTAGCGATAGAGAGACACTGAAACATTAAAAGTAGCGATAGAGCGACACTGAGACATTAAAAGTAGCGATAGAGCGACACTGAGACATAAGTAGCGATAGAGCGACACTGAGACATTACAAGTATCGATAGAGAGACACTGAGACATTAAAAGTAGCGATAGAGAGACACTGAGACATTAAAAGTAGCGATAGAGCGACACTGAGACATTAAAAGTAGCGATAGAGAGACACTGAGACATTAAAAGTAGCGATAGAGCGACACTGAGACATTAAAAGTAGCGATAGAGCGACACTGAGACATTAAAAGTAGCGATAGAGAGACACTGAGACATTAAAAGTAGCGATAGAGCGACACTGAGACATTAAAAGTAGCGATAGAGAGACACTGAGACATTAAAAGTAGCGATAGAGCGACACTGAGACATTAAAAGTAGCGATAGAGCGACACTGAGACATTAAAAGTAGCGATAGAGAGACACTGAGACATTAAAAGTAGCGATAGAGCGACACTGAGACATTAAAAGTAGCGATAGAGAGACACTGAGACATTAAAAGTAGCGATAGAGCGACACTGAGACATTAAAAGTAGCGATATAGAGACACTGAGACATTAAAAGTAGCGATAGAGCGACACTGAGACATTAAAAATAGCGATAGAGCGACACTGAGACATTAAAAGTAGCGATAGAGCGACACTGAGACATTAAAAGTAGCGATAGAGAGACACTGAGACATTAAAAGTAGCGATAGAGCGACACTGAGACATTAAAAGTAGAGATAGAGAGACACTGAGACATTAAAAGTAACGATAGAGAGACACTGAGACATTAAAAGTAGCGATAGAGTGACACTGAGACATTAAAAGTAGTGATAGAGCGACACTGAGACATTAAAAGTAGCGATAGAGACACACTGAGACATTAAAAGTAGCGATAGAGAGACACTGAGACATTAAAAGTAGCGATAGAGCGACACAGAGACATTAAAAGTAGCGATAGAGAGACACTGAGACATTAAAAGTAGCGATAGAGCGACACTGAGACATTAAAAGTAGCGATAGAGCGACACTGAGACATTAAAAGTAGTGATAGAGAGACACTGAAACATTAAAAGTAGCGATAGAGCGACACTGAGACATTAAAAGTAGCGATAGAGCGACACTGAGACATTAAAAGTAGCGATAGAGCGACACTGAGACATTAAAAGTAGCGATAGAGCGACACTGAGACATTAAAAGTAGCGATAGAGTGACACTGAGACATTAAAAGTAGCGATAGAGCGACACTGAGACATTAAAAGTAGCGATAGAGAGACACTGAGACATTAAAAGTAGTGATAGAGAGACACTGAAACATTAAAAGTAGCGATAGAGCGACACTGAGACATTAAAAGTAGCGATAGAGCGACACTGAGACATTAAAAGTAGTGATAGAGAGACACTGAAACATTAAAAGTAGCGATAGAGCGACACTGAGACATTAAAAGTAGCGATAGAGAGACACTGAGACATTAAAAGTAGCGATAGAGCGACACTGAGACATTATAAGTAGCGATAGAGCGACACTGAGACATTACAAGTATCGATAGAGCGACACTGAGACATTAAAAGTAGCGATAGAGAGACACTGAGACATTAAAAGTAGCGATAGAGTGACACTGAGACATTAAAAGTAGCGATAGAGTGACACTGAGACATTAAAAGTAGCGATAGAGCGACACAGAGACATTAAAAGTAGCGATAGAGTGACACTGAGACATTAAAAGTAGTGATAGAGAGACACTGAAACATTAAAAGTAGCGATAGAGACACACTGAGACATTAAAAGTAGTGATAGAGAGACACTGAGACATTAAAAGTAGTGATAGAGAGACACTGAGACATTAAAAGTAGTGATAGAGAGACACTGAGACATTAAAAGTAGTGATAGAGAGACACTGAGACATTAAAAGTAGCGATAGAGACACACTGAGACATTAAAAGTAGCGATAGAGACACACTGAGACATTAAAAGTAGCGATAGAGTGACACTGAGACATTAAAAGTAGCGATAGAGAGACACTGAGACATTAAAAGTAGTGATAGAGACACACTGAGACATTAAAAGTAGTGATAGAGAGACACTGAGACATTAAAAGTAGCGATAGAGACACACTGAGACATTAAAAGTAGTGATAGAGCGACACTGAAACATTAAAAGTAGCGATAGAGACACACTGAGACATTAAAAGTAGTGATAGAGCGACACTGAGACATTAAAAGTAGCGATAGAGACACACTGAGACATTAAAAGTAGTGATAGAGCGACACTGAGACATTAAAAGTAGCGATAGAGTGACACTGAGACATTAAAAGTAGCGATAGAGCGACACTGAGACATTAAAAGTAGCGATAGAGTGACACTGAGACATTAAAAGTAGTGATAGAGCGACACTGAGACATTAAAAGTAGCGATAGAGCGACACTGAGACATTAAAAGTAGTGATAGAGCGACACTGAGACATTAAAAGTAGCGATAGAGCGGCACTGAGACATTAAAAGTAGCGATAGAGAGACACTGAGACATTAAAAGTAGCGATAGAGCGACACTGAGACATTAAAAGTAGTGATAGAGAGACACTGAGACATTAAAAGTAGCGATAGAGCGACACTGAGACATTAAAAGTAGTGATAGAGCGACACTGATACATTAAAAGTAGCGATAGAGAGACACTGAGACATTAAAAGTAGCGATAGAGCGACACTGAGACATTAAAAGTAGCGATAGAGCGACACTGAGACATTAAAAGTAGCGATAGAGAGACACTGAGACATTAAAAGTAGCGATAGAGTGACACTGAGACATTAAAAGTAGCGATAGAGCGACACTGAGACATTAAAAGTAGCGATAGAGAGACACTGAGACATTAAAAGTAGCGATAGAGCGACACTGAGACATTAAAAGTAGCGATAGAGAGACACTGAGACATTAAAAGTAGCGATAGAGTGACACTGAGACATTAAAAGTAGCGATAGAGCGACACTGAGACATTAAAAGTAGCGATAGAGCGACACTGAGACATTAAAAGTAGCGATAGAGCGACACTGAGACATTAAAAGTAGCGATAGAGTGACACTGAGACATTAAAAGTAGCGATAGAGAGACACTGAGACATTAAAAGTAGCGATAGAGCGACACTGAGACATTAAAAGTAGCGATAGAGAGACACTGAGACATTAAAAGTAGCGATAGAGCGACACTGAGATATTAAAATCATGTGTCCAATTAGAAGAGGCCTCGCTTAATTATTCATGAAACTGTGTTGTCAGTCTCCCCTCTTCCAACTCCACAGTTTAACCACGCCCACTTTTCAAGCATTTTTCAAAAACAGGGGGTTTCATGACTCTTTAATATCATACCCTTACAAATATTACCAATGTTTATTGGTGTATTTATTACACACAAATACCATATAGTTAAACTCTGGTTAATTTATTCATCATGTGTGTGTGTTCGTAGCGCTCAGCTCACACGTGTGTATGAAGGACAGCATTGGGCAGGATGGGGAAAATAATCGGCCAAATAATTGATCATCAAAATAAGTGTTAGTTGCAGCCGTAATGTTAATGTAAGTGTCTGTGTGCGTTATATTAGCAGTGTTTCCCAGTCTCTGCGGCTGAAGGAATCGGTCAGGATTCCTGTGGGATTATTATCCGGTCGCGTGGCCGAGAGACGAGCGACTGACAGGCGTAAAGAGAAACAGGTGCTCTGTGCTCGGCTGTATTTATAGCGCTCGCTTCCCTTCGTTAGACGGCCTAATTAGCGGTCAGAAGTTAAAAGTCAATGTGCTCAGAATGGAAGTGCAATCCACTGAGAAGAGAACCAGGACTCACTCAAAGCTGATGTTACATGCATGGATACATAATGAAATAGATCTGCAAGCAGCCATTACTGGGACCAAGCGCAAAGAAGACGACAAGACATGCCAAAATGGCTGATCAACTGTAGTAATGAGCATTTAAACACATTTTAAGATGATTTCAGGCTGAAAAATGCATTGTAGTCAATGGGAATTTCATGTTTTGTTCTATTATAGCGCCACCAAGAGGCACAATCACACCATTTTTCTTATGTGTCCTCGGAGTGAGCCCATACACGTGTGTGTCAATTTTGGTGAAAATATCTCATTTTGTTTCGGAGTTATAGACATTTATATGAAAAAACACGTAAAAAATGACTGACACCTGACTTTGATTGGATTTTACTCCCCCTTACTATCAATATTTTGACATTTGGGCATTAGCGTTTCGCCATCGGCCTATGTTTGCGAACTTCCGACGCTGGTTTCGTCTCGATCGGACTAGCGGTTTCGAAGATATCAGCTAATGTTTTTTAAGCGCTAAATTACAACGCTGCAGAAACCATACGCCGAAATCTGGCAAGCCTGGTATCGTTGGACTCTGCAAGGATTCAGGAGACAAAAAAAAGTTACTCACATGAAAATAAGTCAACCACACCCAAAGTTATAAGCATTTGAAAAAAATATCTCCACTAGGTGGCGCTGTTTCAAAACTTCTCAGGCTTCTTCAGGGCATCGTGCTGATGACCCATACCGAGTTTCATAACAATCCGTTCATGTGTTCATAAAATACAGCATTTTAGCACATCCTTCAAAGTGGCCGACAGCCAAAATGGCCGATAAGGTTGAAATTGGACATCAGACGATTCGATGACGTCCCGAATCTACAACAAACGTTTGACAAACGGTTCAGAAGTTTTAAGCAAAAATAGCCATTTTTCGTATCTCTGCACCAGTAGGTGGCGCTGCGCCGAAACGCTGCCTCAGGTCATGGTTGTGATGACATGTCCCAAGTTTGATCTGAATATGATAAAGCGTTGCGGAGATATAGCCTTAAGTGTATGTTCGCAACCGCTACGTAAAATTTGTTCGCGTGTTTATCGAAAACGATTTGACAAAACGACTTGAATTCCATAACTTTTTGTCTGCACCGCCTGAAGATGATCTGGTGCAATTTTCATGCAAATCGAACGAAACGTCTAGGACGAGTTCGCAAAAGTAGGTTTTTTTGAAAATTCAAAATGGTGGAATTGTTTAATGACAGAAAATGGCGCCATAGGGTGCGATCAAATCATCATGAGCTTCAAACGTTATGAGCATAAATATGACTGAAACTTTGGACAGGTGGTGGCGCTAGAGGGAATGAGTTAGAGACTCCAAATTCGGCGTGGTTACTATTGGTCCTGTCCTCTAGCAGTGTGCCAAATTTCATAACTTTCCCGCAAGCGGTTTTATGGGCTGCCATAGACACCAATGGCGGAATAACAATAAGAAATCTAACGATTTCTTTTCTATTTCGGTGCTTTTTTAATTATTAAATCTAATTGTTGAAATGTTTATTAACCCCTTTAATGATCATGCATGTATAACATCAGCTTCAAGCACGTTCGGTTATTAGTCATTTTGTTTGTACGAGAATAAAGTCGGTGTGTTGGCGTGACGGCATGCATCTCTGCTCCAGAGGGAGAATGATTACGTCAGCTGGCGCTGAAAAGAAGAAAAATTGATACAGCCAGATGTGGCCGACATCTGCACGCACAGAGCAAGAGTGAGGCGAGGAGAGGGGCGGACAGCACTGTGGGAGAGAGAGGAGAGGTTCTGTCAGAGTCCTGCCGTGACAGCAGCTTATTATACCATTAGAGCCGCTCACATGTAAACCAAACACTTCCAGAGACGCACACATGTACTCGAGTGTCCTTACACAACTCACACACACGACGAGAGTAGTGTCCGTTTCTGATTTAAACACGAGCGAAACAAACAGGCCCTTCAGCGGTCAAATATCTGATATGGCGCGCAACTGGAGCTTGACTTCTAACTTAGTTTCATCTTCAGTTACGATCTTATATTAAAGGCATAATTCACCCAAAAATGAAAATTAGCCCCTGATTTGAGAAGGTCCTCAATGCAGAATACAAGATCCAGGGGGCGTGGCCGGATCCAGATCCAACTCCTCCCACTTTATATGCCGTGCTTAGTTTTTTTCTATTTCGTTGTGCTGTTGTTAATGCATTTATGTGAGTGAGATGCTCTTATTATATTATATAAATTAAGTAAATGTATATTTTATATTTTTATTAGGCCTTTCAAAAGATTAATCGCGATTAATCGCATTTAAAATAAAAGTTTGTGTTTACATAATATATGTGTGTGTACTCTGTTAATTATTATTTATAAATAAATACACACACATTCATGTATATATTTAAGAAATATTTGCATGTATATACTGTAGATACATTTATATAATCTATAATATATATAAATATAAATGTTTATATATAAAAATAATATTTTTTTCTTAAATATATACATGCTTGTGTGTGTATTTATATATAAATAATAATTAACAGAGTACACACACATATATTATGTAAACACAAACTTTTATTTTAAATGCGATTAATCGCGATTAATCTTTTGACAGCCCTAGTTTTTATATTTATGTATACAACCAGTGTTGGGCATGTTACTTTAAAAAAGTAATTAGTTATAGTTACTAGTTACTTCTTACAAATAGTAAACATCATTATAAAAGTAACTAATTACCAGGGAAAGTAACTACTGAGTTACTTTTTTCCCCAACCTTGTCTCCCACCCACAAATCATCATCAGTTATGTGTACCACAAAAACACGCATGGCATGCACGCCCGCAGACACACACACACACACACACACACACACACACACACACACACACACACACACACACACACACACACACACACACACACACACACACACACACACACACACACACACACTAACACACACACACACACACCAACCAACCAGAGAAAGAAAAACATTGCAGGTAGTGATGTGTCGTTCATGAATGATTCGTTCATTTTGAACGAATCTTTAATATGACTCGGGACTACCGAGTTGTCTCAGAGAGTTATTCGTTCATTTTGTGTTGACCGTGCATGCGCATTACGCTGAATCTGTACTGGAAAGAACAAAAATGATTAGTTCATCTTTCGAGTCTCGAGTCTCGAGTTCGGGTTTGAGTCTTTCGTTCTTCCTGTCAGTCCCATAATCTATGCTGTCAGTAGCGGAAACAGAAAAGATTCGTTCTTACGAGTCTTTCGGGTTTGACGTTTGAGACATTCGTTCTTTTGCCACGTGACTTGTCACTGTATTGAACACTAGTTCACAACCTTTTTACTAACAAGCACATAGTTATTTTTATTTTTTTTGTATATAATTCTCAGTTAATATCAGACATATACAAATATGGGAAATATATTGACTATTCAAGTCTAACATCACAAATTCAAGTCAATTAGACTATTACTCGTTTTGAATCAACTGTATTTTATTTTTCTCTATTGAGTTATATTATTTTTTTTTGTCCTTGTGTTATTAATGAATAAAAATCAGTTTAAAAATGTTACCTAAACCTTTGTAACATAGCTTATAGGCCTATAGCACCTATACAAAAACATATTACACACACACACACACATATATATATATATATCTATATCTATATCTATCTATCTATCTATCTATCTATCTATCTATCAATCTATCAATCTATCTATCTATATTTTTATATATATATATATATATATATATATATATATATATATATATATATATGTATGTGTGTGTGTGTGTGTGTGTGTGTGTGTGTGTGTGTGTGTGTGTTTGCGCTATATGATTCAAAATGAGTAATAGTCTAATTGACTTGAATTTGTGATGTTAGACTTGAATAGTCAATATATTTCCCATATTTGTTTATGTCTGATATTAACTGAGAATTATATATATATGACAGGAAGAACGAAAGACTCAAACCCGAACTCGAGACTCGAAAGATGAACTAATCATTCTGTTCCCGGACCTGTGTCACACAGCCGGCCCAGCCCCAGATCAGAGTCAGACACAGATGAGTCGACAACTAACGTCTCGAGGAGTTCGAAGACACGAGAGGCGGAGAACAAACGTGATAAATATGAAGTTGCAAAAGAAAGAATGTCTCGGATCAGGAGGTGAACTAACAGAGTTAGACTGCAATAGCCTGACCCAACAACTAATCAATTAATTAAACGTTTCAGTTTCTTATCATTTGGTTTTGGTTGCAGTACCCTATAGTTTATTTTTATTTCGTTTTACAAATGTAATCAACATAAGTACTAGATGGGTTGGGCTATTTAACATGTCATTTTAATTATATTTTTCTGAAATGAACGAAATGACTCGAAAAAGATTAATTTATTTTGCTGAACGAGACTCAAAGATCCGAGTCAGTAAAATGACCCGAACTTCCCACTACTAGTTGCAGGTCCGACTGACAGAGAGCCTGCTCGGATGAAGAACCGCTTCAGTGAGCTCAATTATAGTAACGCCACATTTTATTCTCAGTAACGCTAACGGCGTTGTAACGGGAGAAACGGTCATTTGTTTGATTACTCGTTACTGAAAAAAATAATTCCTCTAGTAACGCCGTTTATCTATAACGCTGTTATTCCCATCACTGTATACAACTACAGAGGACAATTACAATTTGTACAATTACAAAAATTTAATATTTAAAACTTTATAAAGTAAAGTTCCGGCTGATCGCCTTCCGTGGAAACGTGTTGAAAGTGCCACTCGCAGTTCAAAATGCGTACGCCACGTCTGACGAGCGTAACTGGTAGCGCAAGAGGCACTTTCAACACTTTTCCATGAATTGAATACGGAAGGCGATCGACCGAAACTTTACTTTATAAAGTTATGGATAAATATGGATATTTTTCTTACACAAACACATCGATTCGCTTCAGAACCGGCGTGGAGTGATGAGTGGAAAATGAGCGGCGCAGCGAGCGAGGAAATTGTTGATAAAACAGGAAAACAAGTCGGCTCGCAGTGTGCCAGTTTTTTGGATTGTATAAATCTGACTGTGGTCTGACCGATGTCGTCTGCAAATGATGCAAGACCGTCGTCCCGACCAAGACTGGTCATACCACAGACTTGCTTTACCACCTTAAAGGGTTAGTTCACCCAAAAATGAAAATTCTGTCATTAATGACTGAGCCTCATGTGGTTGGACACCCGTCAGACCTCCGTTCATCTTCAGACACAAATGAAGATATTTTAGTGTAAATCTGATGCTCTGAAAGGCCTCCATTGGCTCAACTTTACACTCTCAAGACCCTTAAAAGACACTAAAGACTAAAGTTACAAAGTCCATCTCACTACAGCGGCTCTACAATAACTTTATGAAGCGACGAGAATAGTTTCTTTGCGCAAAAAAACCCTGAATAACGACTTATATAGTGATGACGATTTCAAAACACGGCATCATGAAGCTTCGAAGCGTTATGAATCAGTGAGTCGATTCAGCGGTTCAGAGCGTTATGAATCAGTGAGTCGATTCAGCAGTTCAGAGCGTTATGAATCAGTGAGTCGATTCAGCGCGTTATGAATCAGTGAGTCGATTCAGCAGTTCAGAGCGTTATGAATCAGTGAGTCGATTCAGCAGTTCAGAGCGTTATGAATCAGTGAGTCGAATCAGCTGTTTGGATCGCCAAATTTCAGCAGTTTGGCGGTTTGACACACGATCCGAATCATGAATCGACTCACAGATTCATAACGCTTTGAAGCTTCATGATGCCGTGTTTTGAAATCGTCATCACTATATAAGTCGTTATTTAGGGTTTTTTTTGCGCACAAAAACTATTCTCGTCACTTTATAAAGTTATTGTAGAGCCGCTGTAGTGGAGAGGTGATGTTACTCTGCATCAGTGCCTTATGATAAAGCATCTAAACGCTAAAGAAATAACGGAGGCACTGCACCTTAATGTGTAAAATGTGATTTTAGACTTGTGTTTATATTTTAATTATTTGAGTGTTTCCATGGTTGCGTTGACATTTCTGCCGTTATAACTGAGGGGATTATAATCAGAGGCAGGTTAAGTTTAAAATAAAAATGATTAAATGTAAAATATTTTTCTCCTGGTCCTTATTTTAAATAGGTCATAAAAATATCAATAATTATCGATATCGACTGATATGAAACACATTTATATCGTGATACAGTTTTCAGCCCAGCTCTAGCCATGATAAAGCTTGGATTAGCCTGGACTTTTTTAATATAACTCAGATTTTATTCGTCTGAAAGAAGAATGTCACACACCCCTAGGATGTCTATTTTTGGGTGAACTAACCCTTTAAGAACTGCTTCCTTTATAAGAATGGATTTTAAAGGTGAACAGAAATCAGGCTGGATGGGATTCTCCAACAGATAAAGTTCCTACTTTGTGTGGGAATCAGCCTTCGACTGTCACATTAGCTAGTATTTTAAATACAAAAATGACACACATCCCTTCTACAACATGAATAAAATGTTATTTAGGTCATTTATGAACTCTTCAGTCACTTTAGACCCCCAAAAATTAAGTTTTAATTGTTTTATTTTATTTTGTATGTCTGATCTGAATGTTGTGGCACTTGCTGTTTGTGAACACAAAAGAAGCTGTGGACACAAAATAGGCACCGCCATAGAAATTGTAAATAAATACAATTTGCAGATTTGGGGGGAGGGGGGGGGGTTCTGAATTTACTTTGACTTGTATTTCCTTGCAGACAATATGAACACAATATTTCATGTTTTGTCCGGTCAACTTCATGTCATTTGTAAATATGCATCCTTTCCTGTCATTCAGACCTGCAACACATTTCAAAAAAAGTTTAGACAGGAGCAATTTAGGGCTAGTAATGAGGTAAAATGGTTAAATAATGATGTGATTTGAAACAGGTGATGTCAACAGGTGATTGTAATTATGATTTGGTACAAAAGCAGCATCAAAGGTCTAATCCTTCAGGAGCAAAGATGGGCCGAGGATCGCCAGTTTGCCAACAAACACGTGAGAAAATTATTGAAATGTTTAAAAACAATGTTCCTCAAAGAAAGATAGGAAGAGATTTGGATATTTCACATTCAACAGTGCATAACATAATTAAAAGATTCAAGGAATCTGGAGGAATTTCAGTGCGTAAAGGACAAGAGAGCAAGCCTAAGCTGAACAACCGTGATCTCCGACCCCTCAGGCGGCACTGCATCAAGAATCGTCATCATCTAGAAGCCATATCACCACATGGGCTCAGGACTACTTTGGCAAACCTTTGTCAAGTACCACAACACGTAGTTACATCCACAAATGCCAGTTAAAACTGTCCTGTGCCAAAAGGAAGCCCTATGTTAACAGTGTCCAGAAGCGCCGTCGACTTCTCTGGGCTCGGAGGCATCTGGGATGGCATCTGGGGTTGTGTCAGTGAACCTTGGCAAAGGTAACTTGCACTTCTGTGAAGGCACCATTAATGCTGAAAAGTACAGAGAGATTTTGGAGCATAATCTGCTGCCTTCAAGAAGACATCTTTTCCAGGGACGTCCATGCATATTTCAACAAGACAATGCAAAAGCACATTCTGCACACATTCTGCAGTCCTGGCTGCGGAGGAAGAGGGTTCGGGTACTTGACTGGCCTGCCTCAGTCCCGACCTGTCTCCAATAGAGAATGTGTGGAAGACCCCGTACTGTTGCCCACCTTAAGACTTGTTGGCAGGAAGAATGGGACAAAATTACACCTGAAACACTTCATCACTTGGTGTCTTCAGTCCCTAAACGTCTTTTAAGTGTTGTGAAAAGGAATGGCAACATTACAAAGTGGTAAATGCTTTACTGTCCCAACTTTTTTTGAAATGTGTTGCAGGTCTGAATGACAGGAAAGGATGCATATTTACAAATGACATGAAGTTGACCAGACAAAACATGAAATATTTTGTGTTCATATTGTCTGCAATGAAATACAAGTCAAAGTAAATTTAGAAATCACTTCTTTTCTTTATTATTTGCCTTTTCCATACTTTCCCAACTTTTTCTGATTTGGGGTTGTAATTAATTAGTTAAATAATTGTATTGTACAGTGCAAAAAAATAATAATCCTGTTAAATTTTTTTCTTTTATGTTGTATTTTATCACTCGGGGTTTTGGTTTCCTTGCCACTGTTGCCTCTGGCTTGGCTTGCTCAGTTGGGGACACTAAACTTTTCTACATTTTTCAACTAAATATCGAAATAAATCTAATTATTAAACTAAATTAACCATATAAACTAAATTATTGATCTAAAGCCCACACTGTCACTGTATGATAATTGAAATTAACTGATGACATCAGCGTTTTCTCCAGAATGGCTGAATAAAATTATGCTGCATTATTTTCCTGTTTAACACTGTAAAGCTGCTTTGAAACAATCTGCATTGTTAAAAGCGCTATATAAATAAAGTTGACTTGACTTGACCACTCTGTGAACACAAAACATTTTTGGGAAATTGTTTGAAAAGGTTAAATGGTCCCAAAAATGACCGCCATAGAAATAAATTGGCTAAACCAGTACCAGTCCACTATCCAGTACTCTCCATTAACCCTGGTAAAAAAATGTGTACCTTGAATGCAATGTAAGTCGCTTTGAATAAAAGCGTCTGCCAAATGCATAAATGTAAATGTAAAACACAAACTAATTCATCATTCAAAATAC
>JARQWZ010004767.1:0-98570 GCA_033150135.1 Gobio occitaniae
TATAGCCCATAACCACTCACACCCATATAGCCCATAACACTCACACCCATAACACTCACACCCATATAGCCCATAACCACTCACACCCATAACACTCACACCCATAACACTCACACCCATATAGCCCATAACACTCAGACCCATAACACTCACACCCATATAGCCCATAACACTCACACCCATAACACTCACACCCATATAGCCCATAACACTCACACCCATATAGCCCATAACACTCACATCCATATAACCCATAACACTCACACCCATAACACTCACACCCATATAGCCCATAACACTCACACCCATATAGCCCATTACACTCACATCCATATAGCCCATAACACTCACACCCATAACACTCACACCCATTTAGCCCATTACACTCACACCCATATAACCCATAACACTCACACCCATATAGCCCATTACACTCACACCCATATAGCCCCATAACACTCACACCCATAACACTCACACCCATATAGCCCATAACACTCACATCCATATAGCCCATAACACTCACACCCATAACACTCACACCCATAACACTCACACCCCATATAGCCCATAACACTCACACCCATAACACTCACACCCATATAGCCCATAACACTCCACACCCATAACACTCACACCCATATAGCCCATAACACTCACATCCATATAGCCCATAACACTCACACCCATAACACTCACACCCATAACACTCACACCCATATAGCCCTTAACACTCACACCCATATAGCCCATAACACTCACACCCATAACACTCACACCATATAGCCCATAACACTCACACCCATAACACTCACACCCATAATACTCACACCCATATAGCCCATAACACTCACACCCATAACACTCACACCCATATAGCCCATACCACTCACATCCATATAGCCCATAACACTCACACCCATAACACTCACACCCATAACACTCACACCCATAACACTCACACCCATATAGCCCATAACACTCACATCCATATAACCCATAACACTCACACCCATAAACACTCACACCCATATAGCCCATAACACTCACACCCATAAGCCATAACACTCACACCCATATAGCCCATAACACTCACACCCATAACACTCACACCATATAGCCCATTACACTCACACCCATATAGCCCATTACACTCACACCCATATAGCCCATTACACTCACATCCATATAGCCCATAACACTCACACCCATAACACTCACAACCCATATAGCCCATAACACTCACACCCATAACACTCACACCCATATAGCCCATAACACTCACACCCATAACACTCACACCCATATAGCCCATAACACTCACACCCATAACACTCACACCCATATAGCCCATTACACTCACACCCATATAGCCCATTACACTCACACCCATATAGCCCATTACACTCACATCCATATAGCCCATAACACTCACACCCATAACACTCACACCCATATAGCCCATAACACTCACACCCATAACACTCACACCCATATAGCCCATTACACTCACATCCATATAACCCATAACACTCACACCCATATAGCCCATTACACTCACATCCATATAGCCCATAACACTCCACACCCATATAGCCCATTACACTCACATCCCATATAGCCCATTACACTCACATCCATATAGCCCATAACACTCACACCCATAACACTCACACCCATAACACTCACCACCCATAACACTCACACCCATATAGCCCATAACACTCACACCCATATAGCCCATTACACTCACATCCATATAGCCAACACTCACACCCATAACACTCACACCCATAACACTCACACCCATATAGCCCATAACACTCACACCCATATAGCCCATTACACTCACATCCATATAGCCCATAACACTCACACCCATAACACTCACACCCATAACACTCACACCATATAGCCCATAACACTCACACCCATAACACTCACACCCATAACACTCACACCCATATAGCCCATTACACTCACATCCATATAGCCCATAACACTCACACCCATAACACTCACACCCATAACACTCACACCCATATAGCCCATTACACTCACACCCATAACACTCACACCCATATAGCCCATAACACTCACACCCATATAGCCCATAACACTCACACCCATATAGCCCATAACACTCACACCCATAACACTCACACCCATAACACTCACACCCATATAGCCCATTACACTCACATCCATATAGCCCATTACACTCACACCCATATAGCCCATTACACTCACATCCATATAGCCCATTACACTCACACCCATATAGCCCATAACACTCACACCCATAACACTCACACCCATATAGCCCATTACACTCACATCCATATAGCCCATTACACTCACACCATAGCCCATTACACTCACACCCATATAGCCCATTACACTCACATCCATATAGCCCATAACACTCACACCCATAACACTCACACCCATAACACTCACACCCATAACACTCACACCCATAACACTCACACCCATAACACTCACACCCATATAGCCCATAACACTCACACCCATATAGCCCATTACACTCACATCCATATAGCCCATAACACTCACACCCATAACACTCACACCCATATAGCCCATAACACTCACACCCATAACACTCACACCCATATAGCCCATTACACTCACATCCATATAACCCATAACACTCACACCCATATAGCCCATTACACTCACATCCATATAGCAACCACTCACACCCATAACACTCACACCCATAACACTCACACCCATATAGCCCATAACACTCACACCCATATAGCCCATAACACTCACACCCATAACACTCACACCCATATAGCCCATTACACTCACATCCATATAGCAACACTCACACCCATAACACTCACACCCATAACACTCACACCCATATAGCCCATTACACTCACATCCATATAACCCATAACACTCACACCCATATAGCCCATAACACTCACACCCATAACACTCACACCCATAACACTCACACCCATATAGCCCATAACACTCACACCCATAACACTCACACCCATATAGCCCATTACACTCACACCCATATAGCCCATAACACTCACACCCATAACACTCACACCCATATAGCCCATAACACTCACACCCATATAGCCCATAACACTCACACCCA
The DNA here is from genome assembly GCA_033150135.1 of Gobio occitaniae. Lineage (NCBI taxonomy): Eukaryota > Metazoa > Chordata > Actinopteri > Cypriniformes > Gobionidae > Gobio > Gobio occitaniae. Next base: position 3,149 of record JARQWZ010004767.1, read on the forward strand.
TAACACTCACACCCATATAGCCCATTACACTCACATCCATATAACCCATAACACTCACACCCATAACACTCACACCCATATAGCCCATAAAGGCCCGGGTATACTTCACTTACCGCGCCCGGACGCGTCACGCGCGCAGCCCTGTCCGCGCGTCTTTCAAAGTATACTGCACAACGGATGCGCGCGGATGATCGCGTTCGACGCATGCGCAGTACATTTTTTCCCTATGCTCTACCAGACATTGGGGGGCAGCACTGAGTCCTGTTATCAACGGGACATTCGCTGGGCATGATCGGAGAAGAACTGTAGTGCATCCACCATTGCAAGAAGTTTGGAAGAAATACTGAAGAATCATAAACGATGGAGAAGGATATGCTTCTAAGTTTACTCGTCTTGGAAGAAGAAGAAATTAAGAAGAAGAAGAAGAGAAGACGATGGTGTGTGCGGTGTTGTTTTTAAACCGGTCTTTGCACACTCTTCTTCGACGGCTGAACACTGTGCTCAATACTGTGCGTATTGCCACCTAGTGGACTCTTCTGTACTGCTGGCGCATGTGCTGTTGCACGCGGACCATCCGCGCGGTCTCGAAATTTGGGCTGCGCGCGGACGGGGACGGCCGAAGTATACCCGGGCCTTAACACTCACACCCATAACACTCACACCCATATAGCCCATAACACTCACACCCATATAGCCCATAACACTCACACCCATATAGCCCATTACACTCACATCCATATAGCCCATAACACTCACACCCATAACACTCACACCCATATAGCCCATAACACTCACACCCATATAGCCCATAACACTCACACCCATATAGCCCATAACACTCACACCCATAACACTCACACCCATATAGCCCATAACACTCACACCCATATAGCCCATAACACTCACACCCATATAGCCCATAACACTCACACCCATAACACTCACACCCATAACACTCACACCCATATAGCCCATAACACTCACACCCATATAGCCCATAACACTCACACCCATATAGCCCATAACACTCACACCCATATAGCCCATAACACTCACACCCATAACACTCACACCCATAACACTCACACCCATATAGCCCATAACACTCACACCCATATAGCCCATAACACTCACACCCATAACACTCACACCCATAACACTCATACCCATAATACTCACACCCACAACACTCACACCCATATAGCCCATAACACTCACACCCATAACACTCACACCCATAACACTCACACCCATAACACTCACACCCATAACACTCACACCCATATAGCCCATAACACTCACACCCATAACACTCACACCCATAACACTCACACCCATAACACTCACACCCACAACACTCACACCCATATAGCCCATAACACTCACACCCATATAGCCCATAACACTCACACCCATAACACTTACACCCATATAGCCCATAACACTCACATCCATATAACCCATAACACTCACACCCATAACACTCACACCCATAACACTCACACCCATAACACTCACACCCACAACACTCACACCCATATAGCCCATAACACTCACACCCATATAGCCCATAACACTCACACCCATAACACTCACACCCATATAGCCCATAACACTCACACCCATAACACTCACACCCATATAGCCCATAACACTCACACCCATAACACTCACACCCATATAGCCCATAACACTCACACCCATAACACTCACACCCATAACACTCACACCCATAACACTCACACCCATAACACTCACACCCACAACACTCACACCCATATAGCCCATAACACTCACACCCATAACACTCACACCCATATAGCCCATAACACTCACACCCATAACACTCACACCCATATAGCCCATAACACTCACACCCATAACACTCACACCCATATAGCCCATAACACTCACACCCATAACACTCACATCCATATAGCCCATAACACTCACACCCATATAGCCCATAACACTCACACCCATAACACTCACACCCATAACACTCACACCCATAACACTCACACCCATAACACTCACACCCATATAGCCCATAACACTCACACCCATAACACTCACACCCATAACACTCACACCCATAACACTCACACCCATATAGCCCATTACACTCACATCCATATAACCCATAACACTCACACCCATATAGCCCATAACACTCACACCCATAACACTCACACCCATAACACTCACACCCATATAACCCATAACACTCACACCCATAACACTCACACCCATAACACTCACACCCATTACACTCACATCCATATAACCCATAACACTCACACCCATAACACTCACACCCATAACACTCACACCCATTACACTCACATCCATATAACCCATTACACTCACACCCATAACACTCACACCCATATAGCCCATTACACTCACATCCATATAACCCATAACACTCACACCCATATAGCCCATAACACTCACACCCATATAGCCCATTACACTCACACCCATATAGCCCATAACACTCACACCCATAACACTCACACCCATATAGCCCATAACACTCACACCCATATAACCCATTACACTCACACCCATAACACTCACACCCATAACACTCACACCCATATAGCCCATAACACTCACATCCATATAACCCATTACACTCACACCCATAACACTCACACCCATATAGCCCATTACACTCACATCCATATAACCCATAACACTCACACCCATATAGCCCATAACACTCACACCCATAACACTCACACCCATATAGCCCATAACACTCACACCCATATAGCCCATAACACTCACACCCATAACACTCACACCCATATAGCCCATAACACTCACACCCATAACACTCACACCCATATAGCCCATAACACTCACACCCATAACACTCACACCCATATAGCCCATAACACTCACACCCATATAGCCCATAACACTCACACCCATAACACTCACACCCATATAGCCCATAACACTCACACCCATATAGCCCATAACACTCACACCCATATAGCCCATAACACTCACACCCATATAGCCCATAACACTCACACCCATAACACTCACACCCATATAGCCCATAACACTCACACCCATATAGCCCATAACACTCACACCCATAACACTCACACCCATATAGCCCATTACACTCACATCCATATAACCCATAACACTCACACCCATAACACTCACACCCATATAGCCCATAACACTCACACCCATATAGCCCATAACACTCACATCCATAACTCTCACACCCATTACACTCACACCCATATAGCCCATAACACTCACACCCATATAGCCCATAACACTCACATCCATATAGCCCATAACACTCACACCCATATAGCCCATAACACTCACACCCATATATATCCCATTACCATTATCATCCAAAGAAAGGTGCTTTTTTCACAGTACAGTATTATATACCAAGGAACTAGGCTGTTGGCTGAGGGGAAGCGACGTAGAGAAAAATCATCGACGAGTGGTACTGAAGCAGTTCATTGCGCGACTGCCAAACAAAACAGGGCAGTGGGTTAGGGTCTGCCCTGTTAGGGTTAGGGTCGGTATAGTGTCCACATCACTATACCGGGGAATTAGGCCCCACACAGACCACAGGGTGAGCTCCCCCTACTGGCCTCACTAACATCTTCCAGCACTGTTTTCTCAGGACTCTGTCTCCCATCCAGGTACTAAACAAGCTCAAATTCATCAACCAGCAAGCCAAAGTCAACAGTGGCAAGGAAAAACTCCCTAGGATGTTAAAGTAGATGAGGGAGAAGCAGACTCGGCTAAGAAAGCCAACCATTTGATCAAAAAGAACATGTCCTCTGGATTCTTTAGAATCTCTTTGTCGTTGCAAATAAATAATCTTAATTTTTGGAATAACATTGCCAGAGGTGGGTGGTAACAAAGTACACTTATTCAGTTACATTTACTTGAGTACAGTTTTTGGATACTCTACCCACATCTAAACACTGCAAGCAAATCAAACAATTCCCTGTGTCATAAAACTGAGGACAGAATGAAATTAAGAATTACTGTCAAAAAATGTCAGTTGGCTTCTCCATCCTTACCTTCCAGTAGTGGTTTATTATGCTCTGCTCTGTCTGCTTCTACTGGCTCTCCTGGTTCAGCAGTTTTCGTTTCGGGCCCGTCTTTCATGTCCTCCACCGATGTATCTGACAAAGCAATAAAAGCACAAAAATCCGACACGGATGTTGCTTTACTAAATCTGTTAATTATTTTAGCCTAATCATGCTCAACAACAAGTTTCTGATGACGTGTAATGCTTTTATCTGAACCTAAGGAAATTCACCTCATTTTACATGTAAAACATGGATCGAAATAACTCCCAACAGGATTATGTTTCAAGTTTAGTTATATTTTTTCACACAATAATACACATTTTATTTATACGTATGGAATATATTTGAATGAGTGTGGAGTCTTTCATGATATACACCTGCATGTTTCTGACTTGTTGAAACTTTCCTTAATGAAATATATGCTACGGTGCCACAGCCATCCTTGATGAGAACAATATATGTGTCATGGGCGGTTGCGCCAGTGATGAGATGAGTAGAATCTATGTGCAGTTAGTTACGATTTTATTAAATACAAACTCAAAAACAAAACACTCTGAAAACTACTGTATGACTCAGAAACATGAACAGAACTTAATGGTTACTGTTGTTACTTCTGTTCCTTGATGGGAGCAAGGACACTATGGAGACCACATCCTACCCGAAGGTTAGTATGCATAGAATACACCAGGACTTATGCCGCGTTCCAGGCAACCCGTAACCCGTGTTTTTCCAACATTCTACCCGTGAAAGTGGACTTGAACGGCAGCCAAACCCGTGACTTCCCACCCGTGAACTCGTACTAGATCGATGTACTCCCAGTTACGAGTTTTGACATCACATAGCCCGCAAAGCAACAATGGCAGCCCCTACAGATGCAGTGTTTATGAAACAAATATACAAATAACGTAAAATAAAAGTTAAAACAGCTTTTCTTGCCGTCTGCGCTGTTTTTCTCCTCCGTTTCCCTCAAATAAGCAAGGAGTAAGCACCTTTGGCGATAGAAATGATTGTAAATGAGCATACACCCCATTCGGTCCGCCATGCTTGTTTACATCTAGAGGTAAGATCGGGCCTAAAAAATCCAGCCCGACCCCACCCGGGCCCGCGGGCATTAAAGCCCGACCCAGCCCGAGTCCGACCAATTAACTTGATTTGCAGGCCCGAGCCCGAAGCAAACCCGAAATTTCAATTTATCCCATAGTATTTTTGGCAGAAAAAAATGCAAGATTTCTTAAGGTTAAAATAATCTACATATTTTTATGATCATGATAAATGCATTTGCACAACGAAATAACGCTGGAACACGCACTCGCTTAATTACGCGGAGAAATAGGCTACTGCAACCCACTAGGCTTTAAATAGAATAATGCAAATCTAATAAATGGGAAAAGATATATGAAATTGTTATTTCTATAGTTTTGTTTAAACGAAATTTAAAATAAAAGCTTTAATTTGGTCTGAAAATGGAAAAGCTAACGAAATTATCTAAGAGCAAGAACACAGAAATACAATAAATCTACATAAATAAACTAGATAAATTAATAAAGAATAACATTCTTTATTTTAATGATTTGCATTGGAACACACAAAAAACAACCTGCTTTAAGAAGCATTGAAACAAAATAAATAGGAACATTTTCAGGAACACGCTTTTAGAATAAAAAAATCACACTATAGGTCCCTAACGTAAGAACAGACCAGCTGTAAAGAGTAATTTAACATAATATATAAATAGGCAAGCTAGATAAAATACAACATTACTAATTTGAATAAATAAGAACAAAAATAATGTGTTAAGACCATTATTAAAAAAATAAAGAACCAAACAAAGTGCGTAAATGCGTAAAAATAAGCCTACTAATAATTACAAATAACTCAAACAAGAAAAACTATCATGTTTGAATAAAAAGCAAAAGCTTAGTGAATGTATAATACAAAAAATGTCAAACATGAACAAACAAATAAACTTTACAAACTGAAAGCTTTCAAAATATGAAAGCAAAGCGCCACACTGACTACATTCACCGAAGCCAACACAAGTTTCTGTATCATTTTCCACTATCAATTTGAAGCTTTTCTACACTTCACTCTTACCGGCGGTGCGTGTTTGCCTTTTCAATTCCCCTGTCTTAAGTTTATCCTTGACTTCTTGCTGCTCCATATCGGGGATACCTGGTCAAAATAGAATAGATGCGGAGGGACATGCGGAGGGAAGATCACATTCACGACACGTCTCGTGCACAAAGCGTGCTCTGGCCTGCTCTTCCTGTTTAGTAGTAGTTATATAGCAATTACCATCGCATTCTCTGTTTTATCCAAATTATTTATTTATAACAAGTATTCCTTAGTTTAGTATACATTTTTATAAAAATATATTTATTAAAAAAGTCAGCGCGAAAGAAGCCCGGCCCGACCCGACCCGAACGTAATGATTGACATTTTAGTCCTGACCCGACCCTAATTTCGGGCCGGGTCGGGCTCTGACTCGGGCTCGGGCTTAAGGTCTTACCTCTATTTACATCTAACTACCACACAATTCCTTGTGCTCAGGCAGTTTGGCGTGACTTTCCCTGGAAAACTACAAAGTCGTGAGTCGTGGTTTGAAGTTGTAATTTACGGGCTCAAAAACCTGCCTGGAACGCAGCATTACATCCGGAAATTACCACACGTGGAAAAAAGTCCCTGCGGTAGGTCCAACCTGAAAAGGGAGGCACTACTACAAATTAAGCGGGTTTACCGTCAGGGAAACTGTATTGTGGACAGTATATCATATGGCCAATCTCCAGTATACAGGCTGTCCGAAAAGGCATGCATTGTCTCGAGTTCTTGCAAATTGACCACTTGATCCCTAAAAGGGGTAGTGGGAACTTTGTGGATGTAGCATGGTTGGGATCTCAGGATTATGCGAGAGTATGCTGGACTAAACTCAACTCAGGAAGGAAAGCACAGCTCCAACTGCGTATCCCTGTGGGTCTTCCCCTTGGGAAGCACACCAGTTAGCTTATATACTCCATTTCAAAGCATAGGCCTGCCTCATAGACTGAGTGATGATGCCTATCACCGCTGGTGTTAACCCACTCAAGGCTTCTACGTCCTGTCCAGGGACCAGGCATGGAGGTTGTCAAGGTCTGGGCATGGGTGCCAAATTGTGCCCTGTCCCTGAGAAAGGAGGTCCTTCCTCAGAGGAGTTTGCCAGGGAGGGACAGTCGCCAGGAGCATAAGCTCTGAGAACCGAGTCCGGGTGGGCCTGTATGACAACCAACAGGACCTGTTTTTTGTATCCCTGATCTTGCATAATGTCAAAGCCCTTATCCAGGCACAGCAAGAGGACCGCAAGCTGTACCAGAGCTGGATGGACCGGGAGGTTCGGACTGCGGGGACTCCATCTGCCCTAGCCCTGCCAACTCTTGTTCCTTTATACAAGATTGGACCTCAGGATGATCCTGAGGCATTCATAGATCTCTTCCAGAGGACTGCAGAGGCATGCGAGTGGCACTGGCCAGTGCGCTTCATCCTGCTGCTTTCTGGAGAGGCGCAGATGGCACCACAGCAGCTGCCAGTCCAGAACCTCCTGGTCTAAACAAGCCATCCTTTAGTGGGTCGGCCTTAGCCCAGAGCAGCAGCACCAGCACTTCCGGTCGCTGGACCTGGATGATAGTGGCCGGCCCTTCGTGATGGTTCAGCAGCTTTGCGACACGTGACGCAAATGGCTGTTGGCTGAGGGGAAGCGACGTAGAGAAAAATCATCGACGAGTGGTACTGAAGCAGTTCATTGCGCGACTGCCAAACAAAACAGGGCTGTGGGTTAGGGTCTGCCCTGTTAGGGTTAGGGTCGGTATAGTGTCCACATCACTATACCGGGGAATTAGGCCCCACACAGACCACAGGGTGAGTTCCCCCTACTGGCCTCACTAACATCTTCCAGCACTGTTTTCTCAGGACTCTGTCTCCCATCCAGGTACTAAACAAGCTCAAATTCATCAACCAGCAAGCCAAAGTCAACAGTGGCAAGGAAAAACTCCCTAGGATGTTAAAGTAGATGAGGGAGAAGCAGACTCGGCTAAGAAAGCCAACCATTTGATCAAAAAGAACATGTCCTCTGGATTCTTTAGAATCTCTTTGTCGTTGCAAATAAATAATTTTAATTTTTGGAATAACATTGCCAGAGGTGGGTGGTAACAAAGTACACTTATTCAGTTACATTTACTTGAGTACAGTTTTTGGATACTCTACCCACATCTAAACACTGCAAGCAAATCAAACAATTCCCTGTGTCATAAAACTGAGGACAGAATGAAATTAAGAATTACTGTCAAAAAATGTCAGTTGGCTTCTCCATCCTTACCTTCCAGTAGTGGTTTATTATGCTCTGCTCTGTCTGCTTCTACTGGCTCTCCTGGTTCAGCAGTTTTCGTTTCGGGCCCGTCTTTCATGTCCTCCACCGATGTATCTGACAAAGCAATAAAAGCACAAAAATCCGACACGGATGTTGCTTTACTAAATCTGTTAATTATTTTAGCCTAATCATGCTCAACAACAAGTTTCTGATGACGTGTAATGCTTTTATCTGAACCTAAGGAAATTCACCTCATTTTACATGTAAAACATGGATCGAAATAACTCCCAACAGGATTATGTTTCAAGTTTAGTTATATTTTTTCACACAATAATACACATTTTATTTATACGTATGGAATATATTTGAATGAGTGTGGAGTCTTTCATGATATACACCTGCATGTTTCTGACTTGTTGAAACTTTCCTTAATGAAATATATGCTACGGTGCCACAGCCATCCTTGATGAGAACAATATATGTGTCATGGGCGGTTGCGCCAGTGATGAGATGAGTAGAATCTATGTGCAGTTAGTTACGATTTTATTAAATACAAACTCAAAAACAAAACACTCTGAAAACTACTGTATGACTCAGAAACATGAACAGAACTTAATGGTTACTGTTGTAACTTCTGTTCCTTGATGGGAGCAAGGACACTATGGAGACCACATCCTACCCGAAGGTTAGTATGCATAGAATACACCAGGACTTATGCCGCGTTCCAGGCAACCCGTAACCCGTGTTTTTCCAACATTCTACCCGTGAAAGTGGACTTGAACGGCAGCCAAACCCGTGACTTCCCACCCGTGAACTCGTACTAGATCGATGTACTCCCAGTTACGAGTTTTGACATCACATAGCCCGCAAAGCAACAATGGCAGCCCCTACAGATGCAGTGTTTATGAAACAAATATACAAATAACGTAAAATAAAAGTTAAAACAGCTTTTCTTGCCGTCTGCGCTGTTTTTCTCCTCCGTTTTCCCTCAAATAAGCAAGGAGTAAGCACCTTTGGCGATAGAAATGATTGTAAATGAGCATACACCCCATACGGTCCGCCATGCTTGTTTACATCTAACTACCACACAATTCCTTGTGCTCAGGCAGTTTGGCGTGACTTTCCCTGGAAAACTACAAAGTCGTGAGTCGTGGTTTGAAGTTGTAATTTACGGGCTCAAAAACCTGCCTGGAACGCAGCATTACATCCGGAAATTACCACACATGGAAAAAAGTCCCTGCGGTAGGTCCAACCTGAAAAGGGAGGCACTACTACAAATTAAGCGGGTTTACCGTCAGGGAAACTGTATTGTGGACAGTATATCATATGGCCTATCTCCAGTATACAGGCTGTCCGAAAAGGCATGCATTGTCTCGAGTTCTTGCAAATTGACCACTTGATCCCTAAAAGGGGTAGTGGGAACTTTGTGGATGTAGCATGGTTGGGATCTCAGGATTATGCGAGAGTATGCTGGAATAAACTCAACTCAGGAAGGAAAGCACAGCTCCAACTGCGCATCCCTGTGGGTCTTCCCCTTGGGAAGCACACCAGTTAGCTTATATACTCCATTTCAAAGCATAGGCCTGCCTCATAGACTGAGTGATGATGCCTATCACCGCTGGTGTTAACCCACTCAAGGCTTCTACGTCCTGTCCAGGGACCAGACATGGAGGTTGTCAAGGTCTGGGCATGGGTGCCAAATTGTGCCCTGTCCCTGAGAAAGGAGGTCCTTCCTCAGAGGAGTTTGCCAGGGAGGGACAGTCGTCAGGAGCATAAGCTCTGAGAACCAAGTCCGGGTGGGCCTGTATGACAACCAACAGGACCTGTTTTTTGTATCCCTGATCTTGCATAATGTCAAAGCCCTTATCCAGGCACAGCAAGAGGACCGCAAGCTGTACCAGAGCTGGATGGACCGGGAGGTTCGGACTGCGGGGACTCCATCTGAGGCATTCATAGACCTCTTCCAGAGGACTGCAGAGGCATGCGAGTGGCACTGGCCGGTGCGCTTCATCCTGCTGCTTTCTGGAGAGGCGCAGATGGCACCACAGCAGCTGCCAGTCCAGAACCTCCTGGTCTAAACAAGCCATCCTTTAGTGGGTTGGCCTTAGCCCAGAGCAGCAGCACCAGCACTTCCGGTCGCTGGACCTGGATGATAGTGGCCGGCCCTTCGTGATGGTTCAGCAGCTTTGCGACACGTGACGCAAATGGCTGTTGGCTGAGGGGAAGCGACGTAGAGAAAAATCATCGACGAGTGGTACTGAAGCAGTTCATTGCGCGACTGCCAAACAAAACAGGGCAGTGGGTTAGGGTCTGCCCTGTTAGGGTTAGGGTCGGTATAGTGTCCACATCACTATACCGGGGAATTAGGCCCCACACAGACCACAGGGTGAGCTCCCCCTACTGGCCTCACTAACATCTCTTCCAGCACTGTTTTCTCAGGACTCTGTCTCCCATCCAGGTACTAAACAAGCTCAAATTCATCAACCAGCAAGCCAAAGTCAACAGTGGCAAGGAAAAACTCCCTAGGATGTTAAAGTAGATGAGGGAGAAGCAGACTCGGCTAAGAAAGCCAACCATTTGATAAAAAAGAACATGTCCTCTGGATTCTTTAGAATCTCTTTGTCGTTGCAAATAAATAATCTTAATTTTTGGAATAACATTGCCAGAGGTGGGTGGTAACAAAGTAAACTTATTCAGTTACATTTACTTGAGTACAGTTTTTGGATACTCTACCCACATCTAAACACTGCAAGCAAATCAAACAATTCCCTGTGTCATAAAACTGAGGACAGAATGAAATTAAGAATTACTGTTAAAAAAATGTCAGTTGGCTTCTCCATCCTTACCTTCCAGTAGTGGTTTATTATGCTCTGCTCTGTCTGCTTCTACTGGCTCTCCTGGTTCAGCAGTTTTCGTTTCGGGCCCGTCTTTCATGTCCTCCACCGATGTATCTGACAAAGCAATAAAAGCACAAAAATCCGACACGGATGTTGCTTTACTAAATCTGTTAATTATTTTAGCCTAATCATGCTCAACAACAAGTTTCTGATGACGTGTAATGCTTTTATCTGAACCTAAGGAAATTCACCTCATTTTACATGTAAAACATGGATCGAAATAACTCCCAACAGGATTATGTTTCAAGTTTAGTTATATTTTTTCACACAATAATACACATTTTATTTATACGTATGGAATATATTTGAATGAGTGTGGAGTCTTTCATGATATACACCTGCATGTTTCTGACTTGTTGAAACTTTCCTTAATGAAATATATGCTACGGTGCCACAGCCATCCTTGATGAGAACAATATATGTGTCATGGGCGGTTGCGCCAGTGATGAGATGAGTAGAATCTATGTGCAGTTAGTTACGATTTTATTAAATACAAACTCAAAAACAAAACACTCTGAAAACTACTGTATGACTCAGAAACATGAACAGAACTTAATGGTTACTGTTGTAACTTCTGTTCCTTGATGGGAGCAAGGACACTATGGAGACCACATCCTACCCGAAGGTTAGTATGCATAGAATACACCAGGACTTATGCCGCGTTCCAGGCAACCCGTAACCCGTGTTTTTCCAACATTCTACCCTTGAAAGTGGACTTGAAGGGCAGCCAAACCCGTGACTTCCCACCCGTGAACTCGTACTAGATCGATGTACTCCCAGTTACGAGTTTTGACATCACATAGCCCGCAAAGCAACAATGGCAGCCCCTACAGATGCAGTGTTTATGAAACAAATATACAAATAACGTAAAATAAAAGTTAAAACAGCTTTTCTTGCCGTCTGCGCTGTTTTTCTCCTCCGTTTCCCTCAAATAAGCAAGGAGTAAGCACCTTTGGCGATAGAAATGATTGTAAATGAGCATACACCCCATTCGGTCCGCCATGCTTGTTTACATCTAACTACCACACAATTCCTTGTGCTCAGGCAGTTTGGCGTGACTTTCCCTGGAAAACTACAAAGTCGTGAGTCGTGGTTTGAAGTTGTAATTTACGGGCTCAAAAACCTGCCTGGAACGCAGCATTACATCCAGAAATTACCACACATGGAAAAAAGTCCCTGCGGTAGGTCTAACCTGAAAAAGGAGGCACTACTACAAATTAAGCGGGTTTACCGTCAGGGAAACTGTATTGTGGACAGTATATCATATGGCCTATCTCCAGTACACAGGCTGTCCGAAAAGGCATGCATTGTCTCGAGTTCTTGCAAATTGACCACTTGATCCCTAAAAGGGGTAGTGGGAACTTTGTGGATGTAGCATGGTTGGGATCTCAGGATTATGCGAGAGTATGCTGGACTAAACTCAACTCAGGAAGGAAAGCACAGCTCCAACTGCGCATCCCTGTGGGTCTTCCCCTTGGGAAGCACACCAGTTAGCTTATATACTCCATTTCAAAGCATAGGCCTGCCTCATAGACTGAGTGATGATGCCTATCACCGCTGGTGTTAACCCACTCAAGGCTTCTACGTCCTGTCCAGGGACCAGACATGGAGGTTGTCAAGGTCTGGGCATGGGTGCCAAATTGTGCCCTGTCCCTGAGAAAGGAGGTTCTTCCTCAGAGGAGTTTGCCAGGGAGGGACAGTCGTCAGGAGCATAAGCTCTGAGAACCAAGTCCGGGTGGGCCTGTATGACAACCAACAGGACCTGTTTTTTGTATCCCTGATCTTGCATAATGTCAAAGCCCTTATCTAGGCACAGCAAGAGGACCGCAAGCTGTACCAGAGCTGGATGGACCGGGAGGTTCGGACTGCGGGGACTCCATCTGCCCTAGCCCTGCCAACTCTTGTTCCTTTATACAAGATTGGACCTCAGGATGATCCTGAGGCATTCATAGACCTCTTCCAGAGGACTGCAGAGGCATGCGAGTGGCACTGGCCGGTTCGCTTCATCCTGCTGCTTTCTGGAGAGGCGCAGATGGCACCACAGCAGCTGCCAGTCCAGAACCTCCTGGTCTAAACAAGCCATCCTTTAGTGGGTCGGCCTTAGCCCAGAGCAGCAGCACCAGCACTTCCGGTCGCTGGACCTGGATGATAGTGGCCGGCCCTTCGTGATGGTTCAGCAGCTTTGCGACACGTGACGCAAATGGCTGTTGGCTGAGGGGAAGCGACGTAGAGAAAAATCATCGACGAGTAGTACTGAAGCAGTTCATTGCGCGACTGCCAAACAAAACAGGGCAGTGGGTTAGGGTCTGCCCTGTTAGGGTTAGGGTCGGTATAGTGTCCACATCACTATACCGGGGAATTCGGCCCCACACAGACCACAGGGTGAGCTCCCCCTACTGGCCTCACTAACATCTCTTCCAGCACTGTTTTCTCAGGACTCTGTCTCCCATCCAGGTACTAAACAAGCTCAAATTCATCAACCAGCAAGCCAAAGTCAACAGTGGCAAGGAAAAACTCCCTAGGATGTTAAAGTAGATGAGGGAGAAGCAGACTCGGCTAAGAAAGCCAACCATTTGATCAAAAAGAACATGTCCTCTGGATTCTTTAGAATCTCTTTGTCGTTGCAAATAAATAATCTTAATTTTTGGAATAACATTGCCAGAGGTGGGTGGTAACAAAGTACACTTATTCAGTTACATTTACTTGAGTACAGTTTTTGGATACTCTACCCACATCTAAACACTGCAAGCAAATCAAACAATTCCCTGTGTCATAAAACTGAGGACAGAATGAAATTAAGAATTACTGTTAAAAAAATGTCAGTTGGCTTCTCCATCCTTACCTTCCAGTAGTGGTTTATTATGCTCTGCTCTGTCTGCTTCTACTGGCTCTCCTGGTTCAGCAGTTTTCGTTTCGGGCCCGTCTTTCATGTCCTCCACCGATGTATCTGACAAAGCAATAAAAGCACAAAAATCCGACACGGATGTTGCTTTACTAAATCTGTTAATTACTTTAGCCTAATCATGCTCAACAACAAGTTTCTGATGACGTGTAATGCTTTTATCTGAACCTAAGGAAATTCACCTCATTTTACATGTAAAACATGGATCGAAATAACTCCCAACAGGATTATGTTTCAAGTTTAGTTATATTTTTTCACACAATAATACACATTTTATTAATACGTATGGAATATAATTGAATGAGTGTGGAGTCTTTCATGATATACACCTGCATGTTTCTGACTTGTTGAAACTTTCCTTAATGAAATATATGCTACGGTGCCACAGCCATCCTTGATGAGAACAATATATGTGTCATGGGCGGTTGCGCCAGTGATGAGATGAGTAGAATCTATGTGCAGTTAGTTACGATTTTATTAAATACAAACTCAAAAACAAAACACTCTGAAAACTACTGTATGACTCAGAAACATGAACAGAACTTAATGGTTACTGTTGTTACTTCTGTTCCTTGATGGGAGCAAGGACACTATGGAGACCACATCCTACCCGAAGGTTAGTATGCATAGAATACACCAGGACTTATGCCGCGTTCCAGGCAACCCGTAACCCGTGTTTTTCCAACATTCTACCCGTGAAAGTGGACTTGAACGGCAGCCAAACCCGTGACTTCCCACCTGTGAACTCGTACTAGATCGATGTACTCCCAGTTACGAGTTTTGACATCACATAGCCCGCAAAGCAACAATGGCAGCCCCTACAGATGCAGTGTTTATGAAACAAATATACAAATAACGTAAAATAAAAGTTAAAACAGCTTTTCTTGCCGTCTGCGCTGTTTTTCTCCTCCGTTTCCCTCAAATAAGCAAGGAGTAAGCACCTTTGGCGATAGAAATGATTGTAAATGAGCATACACCCCATTCGGTCCGCCATGCTTGTTTACATCTAACTACCACACAATTCCTTGTGCTCAGGCAGTTTGGCGTGACTTTCCCTGGAAAACTACAAAGTCGTGAGTCGTGGTTTGAAGTTGTAATTTACGGGCTCAAAAACCTGCCTGGAACGCAGCATTACATCCGGAAATTACCACACGTGGAAAAAAGTCCCTGCGGTAGGTCCAACCTGAAAAGGGAGGCACTACTACAAATTAAGCGGGTTTACCGTCAGGGAAACTGTATTGTGGACAGTATATCATATGGCCTATCTCCAGTATACAGGCTGTCCGAAAAGGCATGCATTGTCTCGAGTTCTTGCAAATTGACCACTTGATCCCTAAAAGGGGTAGTGGGAACTTTGTGGATGTAGCATGGTTGGGATCTCAGGATTATGCGAGAGTATGCTGGACTAAACTCAACTCAGGAAGGAAAGCACAGCTCCAACTGCGTATCCCTGTGGGTCTTCCCCTTGGGAAGCACACCAGTTAGCTTATATACTCCATTTCAAAGCATAGGCCTGCCTCATAGACTGAGTGATGATGCCTATCACCGCTGGTGTTAACCCACTCAAGGCTTCTACGTCCTGTCCAGGGACCAGACATGGAGGTTGTCAAGGTCTGGGCATGGGTGCCAAATTGTGCCCTGTCCCTGAGAAAGGAGGTCCTTCCTCAGAGGAGTTTGCCAGGGAGGGACAGTCGCCAGGAGCATAAGCTCTGAGAACCGAGTCCGGGTGGGCCTGTATGACAACCAACAGGACCTGTTTTTTGTATCCCTGATCTTGCATAATGTCAAAGCCCTTATCCAGGCACAGCAAGAGGACCGCAAGCTGTACCAGAGCTGGATGGACCGGGAGGTTCGGACTGCGGGGACTCCATCTGCCCTAGCCCTGCCAACTCTTGTTCCTTTATACTGAAAGATTATATGTGTATATATTCTGAGTGTACATTTTCTGCTAACTTCATTTTCTGAGCATGAGAAAGGCAACAGGTGTCTCCTGTTTTATCAGCTCTTGGTGTGTGCGCAAGCACATTCCATTATCAGGCCGTGTGTACAGAAACGCACAAACCTAGCTGTTATCATTTCTATGCGACCAGTATGTTCCTATTTTTGCTACTACCAAGGACGTTCAACTGTTGAACTTATCTCTACTCTTCTGTTCTTATAATGGACACACACACCTAACTGAAAGGGCGTGGAGTAATGGTATAAATATCACTGTCTTTTTGCTGTATCTCTGAGAGCTGCATTCTGAATAAACCATATTGACTTAATTCGTGTGGTTCGTTGACTTGCACTCTCCCAGGATCCTGAAGCTGTTTACTGATTGCTGAGCAGAGACTGAGACACACAAAGACACAGGGAACCAAATTTCTTACAGTGTTCTGGGGGCTCGTCCGGGATACATCCAGACAGGTAAGAGATAAATTTAATTTTTTACCTGCTCTGGTTGTATCTCAAAACTTAAGGGAAAATTGTATAAATTCTAGACGTACAATTATAGACTAAGTAAACTGTGTGTGTCAGTGCCTGGCCAGTTAATTTGGGAAAATGGGTCAAACATATCCAAAACCAGAACCAAGTGAAACCCCTAAGGTATGGATGGAAAGATGCAGTTGGGGGTATTATACAAATCCATATTTGGATAATTTAGCTGGCTGGACAGAAGGTGCACAATGGCGTAGTTATCCCAGGGAAGGAACTTTCGACCCTGGATTCCTACGAAGTGCGTTCGACCTAATTTATGGGCGACAGGGCGACCCAAATTGGGATTATGACTACATGAAAGGGGGATATGACGTGTGGTATAAAATGGCTGATGTATGGCGAGACAAAACTCGAGCATATGTCCCAAAAGCCGTCTTAAAGACTGTTCCTAACCCTGAGAAATTTAAAAAGAAAAAACCTGCAGCTGATAAGTCAGAAGATTTTGCCTTGTCACGGGAAAATCCTCCCCCTTATGTTCCACCGCCTAATTTAGTGTGTGCTTCGAAATCGTCGACGTCTGCGCCTCTGCAAATTTCTGAAAAACCTAGAGAAAATAAGAAAGAACAAAAGATAAGAGAAATACCGAAAATCTACCCTTCACTTCTTACAAGTGAAGAGATAGAGCAGGAATGTGATGATAATGAGTATATGGACGATTCAGGACCAGACTCCGGGTCCGTAATCGATCCTCCTAAAGTGCAAAATGTGGCAGCCGTATGGATGGAGCGAAGAGGGGGAATTGACATTCAACCCCCATCTCCAAGCGCTCTAAAAGATATAATTGATCTGTTGCCTAGCCCGTCGAAACCAATACCGTTCGTAGATATGCTGATTAGAACATCTCGTCACTGTCAGTTAGTGGGTGCGGATTATAGGTTTATCCTACAATGCAAGTTAGGAGACGCGTATGACGAAGATACGTTGATACAAGCCGTGCCCGTATTGGCACCAGAAACTGATAAAGTAGACACGTACAAGGAAGAAGAAGAGGAGGGATCCAGGAAGTCAAGGAAAACGTTTACTAAACTTAAGTGGCGCGACGAGTCGGCTGGAATGCTTAAGAGATTGGAAAAAGATTTGAAAAAGTATCTGTTAAACCTAAAAGCAGCAAACCGTGACTTATCACAGGTCACTAACTGTGACAGAAGTACACTGAAAATAAAAGATGCTGCAGCCAAAATTCGGACGCTAGAATCAGATGGGTTATTTCAGATCCAGGGCACGAAGAAAAATGTAGCCTGCGTCGCAGTTCAAAATCAGGGACAGGGCCAGTATAGGGGTAAGAAGACAGGGAAATGCAATTACTGTCAGAAGCCAGGACATTGGTATAAGGAGTGCAGAAAACGTATAGCTGATGAGCAAAAGGGCGCCGTCTTGAAGACGGGAAGGAGACCACTGTCTGTGCCCATGTATGGTGCTGGACCTGCTTGGCAGGGTCCTCAGCAGTATGAGCAAGCTGGGTATAATAACTATGGCCCACAGCGCAGCGCTGGGCCGGCTGACGCTCCTCCTCCTCCTCCTCCTCCCCACAATGCAGGAAGAGGGGGGCCGAGCCCATATCACCAGTACTAGGGCTGCCCACAGAGCAAAAACCCCAGCGACAGCTGCTGTAATGAGGCTTTATTATCTGTCAACTTTGATTCGCCACTCAGCAGTGATGTACCAACTGTCGATTTGAATGTAAATGGTTCAATATACAGCTTTATCTTAGATACAGGGGCTACCATGTCCTCGCTGGGGTCTACATATGAGGGACCTATCTCTGGAAAAACTATTAGCTCTGTGGGAATTGATGGGGTCCTTTTTGAGAGTTACTTAACTCCTCCTTTTCTAATATTTTGTGATGATGACCCTGACACTCGGCTGAGACACCGTTTTGTGTTCATGGAAGGGTCACCCTTCAACCTTTTAGGAAGGGATCTGATGTCAAAATTGTGCCTAAACTTCTGTTTTTCTGGCTCTAAGCTCACTGTAAATAGTTCTGCAGCAAAAAATAATTGTTTGATGGCAATACATGGGGCTGTAGTTCCTCATAATTTTGCCTGCATGTCCCAAACAGGGGAGCAAATTTTAGATGGTCTTGGGCTGCCCGATCATCTATGGGCCACACATAAAAATGACGTAGGCTTTGTCAACTGTCAACCATACGAGGCCACAGTTAGACACCACGACCCTGTGTACAGAAAACAATATCCCCTGTCTGAAGACAAAGCTCTGGGTATTGACAAGGTCTTAAGTTCATTGATGGAACAGGGAGTGGTCGTGCCATGTAAAAGCCCATACAACACGCCTGTGAATCCAGTTAAGAAGCCTGATGGCACCTGGCGATTCACTCAAGACTTGAGGGCAATTAATGAGATTATTGTGCCAGTAGCCCCAGTGGTCCCTGATGTACCGACCATTATGTCATCAATTAAGTCAGATCATGAATATTTCTCTGTTGTTGACTTATGTTCTGCCTTTTTTAGTGTCCCAGTGCATCCTAACACACAGCAATTGTTTGCATTTACGCACCGCGGCCGACAGTTCACGTGGACCAGAATGCCACAAGGGTTTGTTGACTCACCAGCGGTCTTCACACAGGTAATTAGGGATTGTTTGTCTGATCTAAAGCTGCCCACAAATTCATGCATGTTGCAGTATGCCGACGACATCCTGGTGACTGGCGAAAGTGATTCAGACTGCAAAGAGGCTACTGCCTGCCTTCTGCAGCGATTGGCTGACTGTGGTTTCAAGGTGTCAAAGCAGAAGCTTCAGTTCTGCTTACCACAAGTCAATTATTTAGGCAATGTGCTCTCAAAGGGCCAAAAGCTGCTATCACCAGAGAGAATTAAAATTATTGTTGACACCAAACGACCAGCAACAAAACACGCACTAATGGCTTTTCTTGGTCTGATTAATTACTGTCGTCAGTGGATCCCTGATTGCTCATACCATGACAAAACACTCAGAAGTGCTTTTACTCATGAGGACCCCATGTCAGGTCCATTGACCTGGACGCAGCCGATGTTGAACTCATACGAGGCCCTGAAGTCAGCCTTGTGTTCAGCACCGGCCCTGGGGCTGCCTAACTATGATTTACCTTTTCATCTATATGTTACACATCATGGTGATGTGGCCAGTGCGGTGCTGGCCCAGGAACATGGGGGAGGGTTTAGACCATGTTCATATCTGTCCAAATCTCTTGATAATGTGGCGAAAGGCCTGCCAGCCTGCTTGAAGGCGATTGCTGCGGCTGCAGTAATGGTTGGTGACTGTCAAAAGATTGTACAAGGTCATCACTTGACATTACACTGTGCTCATCAGATTCAGTACATGCTTAGGCATTTATCCACCCAACACTTGTCAGTCCAACGACGGAGTGGATACGAGGGTGTGTTGTTGAATACTGAAAACCTGGTGGTCAAGCCTACTTCATCACATGACACAGTAGCACATGCCTTACAACGACTGATTCATGCACAGGATGATTGTGAAGCTGATGAACATGATTGTATGATGACAATAACTACTGATTGTTCCATCAGGCCTGACATGCTGTCCACTCCAATAGAGGGCGCCAGATCGCTATTTGTGGATGGCTCTTGTTCCAAACCACAAGATGGGGTATATCTGTGTGGATATGCCGTTTGTGAGTTACCTGACAAAACATTAGAATCCTATTCTCTGCCTTTTTCATCAGCACAGGCCGCTGAATTGATTGCTCTGACCAGAGCCTGTACGTTGGCTGAGGATGAGGATGTCAACATTTATACTGACAGCAGGTACGCTTTTGGTGTGGCACACGATTTTGGCCAGATCTGGGCTACTAGAGGCTACGTTGCTGCTGATGGTAAGCCTATAGCCCATGGATCGTTAGTAATGGATCTAATACAGGCATGTAGACTACCTCGACGTTTGGCCATAATTAAAACCAAAGGTCATTCATATGACAACACGAGGGAAGCTAAAGGCAACTCTTTAGCTGACAAAATGGCAAAAGAGGGGGCTTTATCAGGTAAAATGCCTCCATGGTTAAATATAACCGCAGTATCAGCTGACCCACAGGTCCTTACCTGTGGTATGATACCAAATACAGACTTAAGAGCAATGCAGGCCTCGGCATCTGACTCTGACAGGGCCTACTGGAACCACATGGGTGGGGTTGAAAATTCATTGGGTATTATCATTGATGGTCATGGCCGCGTTTGTGTGCCAGCCTCATGTGCTTACTTCCTCATTTGGGAGTTTCATGGTGTCACACACCGCGGCCAAAGAGGGGTATACGAAGATATGTCTAAATTTTTATGTATTCAAGATTTGGCAGCAAGAATACAGGACACATTAGGGAGATGTGTGACATGTGCAATGAATAATACTACGAAACCAGTAGCGAAACATCAAATTTTACCGCTACCAGATAGTCCGTTACAACAATGGCAAGTGGACTTTACGCACTTACCTAAGAAAGGTCCGTACAAATACTTATTGGTATTCATTGATAAATTTTCAAGGTGGATTGAGGCTTTCCCGTGTGCTAAGGAGGATGCGAAGACAGTTGTAACACACTTAATGAAGGAAATTATACCTAGATATGGTATACCACTCGCCATAGACTCAGACAAAGGCCCTGCTTTCATCGCAAAATTGCTAATGGATATGACAAAACAATTACAGATTATGTGGCAGCACCACATACCGTACCATCCACAATCGTCCGGAATTGTGGAACGGGCCAACCGCACCATCAAAGACAAATTGAGAAAAGCAATGCACACAGCTGGTCATAATGACTGGCCAAAATTGTTACCTGTTGTCCTAGCCGAAATGAGAATGGCACCCCATAAGGGTCTAAAAGGGCTATCCCCATATGAAATGGTAATGGGTCGTCCATTCCCCGCCCCCTGGAAAGGAGGTGGGATTCTTGGAGGTATTGGATGTGATGTGCCCCTGGGGGAATATGCTAGATTATTATGTGAGGTACTCCATGAAAACTGGAGGAAGCTGCATTCGAGTTCTGCACCACTACCATTAGACCCAACACACCCATTCAAAATTGGGGACGAAGTGATGGTCAAACAATTCTTAAAGATGGGGGATTCTTTTGAAACTACAAAGTATAGCTCCCCGACAAAAATTGTGGCGGTAACTCGAACTGCAGCACTAACGGAATCTTTTCCACAGTGGATCCACGCTACAAGGTTGAAGAAAATCCCTGGACAAGCTGCTAACTAATTTTGTGTGTTACAGGTGTCCCAGGACGTGTGCATTAATGGAAATGCAATGGCAATAATTGTAGGGAATAACCATGTCTGTCTAGGTTTACTAGAGCTGTCCGATACCTGAACAAGGGGCCACTTGGGTAGGGTTTGAAAAAACCACTACTGCGTCAAAGGGCGGAGAGGCTGGGGCTGTGCGTGACCTGGACTGACTGGGACTGACCACGATTCTTTGCTGGCTGACTGTCTGTTATCGCATAGCAGAGGAGCTGAACACGCAGCGCTGCTCATGAAATAACACTCATCAGCACCAATATCCTTTCTGATTTTATTTTTTGCTTTGGTACCATTTTAGCATCATCATTATTTTCTGTATTGTTATTATTGTTGTATTGATATTAAGCATACTCTCAGAATGCAGCCGTATTATGTGTATGTAATTGTTCTCTGTATGACATGTACCTTGGCTGTAAAGCCAACGGATAATTTGTTTTGGCAATATGCTAGTTCTGTCGCTCGAGGCGTCACCGATGAATCATGTTACGTATGTCAACAAATAATGTCGTCTGTAATTGGTATCTCTATGCCCGTGCTAGACCAATCTTTATACGATCATTCATGCACCTATGTGTACGTATGGCCTGGAGGAAGAGATTTTGCATGGCTCCCTCGAGCCCAATGCATGGACCACTCTCAGAATGGCTCCCGGCCCCAACACCCCTTCCTACCTGAGCATATCAACATCAGGCCCGTCTTTCCAAAGAATTTTATATTTACTAAATGTTATCAAGGCACTAGCACCAATCCATCCGACCCCAGGGGTCGGATTAGGCGAGAGATGTGTAAAGAGGTGATCAGTGAACAACCACTCTGGACCTCTTTCAATGCCACCACCGTACACGTCAACACGATGAAAAAGACATTATTAAAGATATTTGAGTCATATGGTAATATTACTTTCAGATTACACCTTGATTGGTGGTGGTATTGTGGCCCAGGAGACCTATTCAAAGATATACCGGAAAACTGGTCCGGTCTGTGTGCCCCACTTCAGTTATCTTACCCAATCCAGATATTCCAGCAAACTAACCAGCCTAGGCCCACGCATCGTCGACTGAGAAGGGACGTATCCATGGATGAAGTCCCTAAAGACCACCGCCTGACCTCCCACTGGACTCGTTGGTGGACCTCCATGTTCCCCCAAAAGGGAACTGCAGATCAATGGGTTCACATCGAGGTCCTTCATTATCGACTGGCAAAGTTTGTCAATGACACCACTGATGGTATGACCGGAGTGAGAAAAGAACTAGGTGCCCTGCGCCTGATGACCATGCAAAACCGCCTGGCATTGGACATGCTCCTGGCTGATAAAGGGGGCGTCTGTGCCATGGTGGGGGATCAGTGCTGCACCTTTGTCCCAGCTGAGGATGAAGCTGAAGGAGCTGTGGGCCATGCTGTGGAAGAGATGAGGAAAACAGCGAAGAAGTTGTATAAGGATGAAACTAGAGAAAAGGATTGGGGTTGGGGCTTCCTGCATTCCGTATTTGGTTGGGTCACGCCATTTGTAACTATGTTAATGCCAATATTGCTGATTCTACTGGCTGTCTGTATTTTTGGGCCATGCTTACTGCAATGTTTGATGAATCGAGTGTACGCTACTGTCTCTAGCTTGACACCATCACATCGTTATGAACCAACTGCTCAACGTTAAGCTTTCAGCTTAAAAGAGGGGATTGAAAGATTATATGTGTATATATTCTGAGTGTACATTTTCTGCTAACTTCATTTTCTGAGCATGAGAAAGGCAACAGGTGTCTCCTGTTTTATCAGCTCTTGGTGTGTGCGCAAGCACATTCCATTATCAGGCCGTGTGTACAGAAACGCACAAACCTAGCTGTTATCATTTCTATGCGACCAGTATGTTCCTATTTTTGCTACTACCAAGGACGTTCAACTGTTGAACTTATCTCTACTCTTCTGTTCTTATAATGGACACACACACCTAACTGAAAGGGCGTGGAGTAATGGTATAAATATCACTGTCTTTTTGCTGTATCTCTGAGAGCTGCATTCTGAATAAACCATATTGACTTAATTCGTGTGGTTCGTTGACTTGCACTCTCCCAGGATCCTGAAGCTGTTTACTGATTGCTGAGCAGAGACTGAGACACACAAAGACACAGGGAACCAAATTTCTTACATATACAAGATTGGACCTCAGGATGATCCTGAGGCATTCATAGATCTCTTCCAGAGGACTGCAGAGGCATGCGAGTGGCACTGGCCAGTGCGCTTCATCCTGCTGCTTTCTGGAGAGGCGCAGATGGCACCACAGCAGCTGCCAGTCCAGAACCTCCTGGTCTAAACAAGCCATCCTTTAGTGGGTCGGCCTTAGCCCAGAGCAGCAGCACCAGCACTTCCGGTCGCTGGACCTGGATGATAGTGGCCGGCCCTTCGTGATGGTTCAGCAGCTTTGCGACACGTGACGCAAATGGCTGTTGGCTGAGGGGAAGCGACGTAGAGAAAAATCATCTACGAGTGGTACTGAAGCAGTTCATTGCGCGACTGCCAAACAAAACAGGGCTGTGGGTTAGGGTCTGCCCTGTTAGGGTTAGGGTCGGTATAGTGTCCACATCACTATACCGGGGAATTAGGCCCCACACAGACCACAGGGTGAGTTCCCCCTACTGGCCTCACTAACATCTTCCAGCACTGTTTTCTCAGGACTCTGTCTCCCATCCAGGTACTAAACAAGCTCAAATTCATCAACCAGCAAGCCAAAGTCAACAGTGGCAAGGAAAAACTCCCTAGAATGTTAAAGTAGATGAGGGAGAAGCAGACTCGGCTAAGAAAGCCAACCATTTTATCAAAAAGAACATGTCCTCTGGATTCTTTAGAATCTCTTTGTCGTTGCAAATAAATAATTTTAATTTTTGGAATAACATTGCCAGAGGTGGGTGGTAACAAAGTACACTTATTCAGTTACATTTACTTGAGTACAGTTTTTGGATACTCTACCCACATCTAAACACTGCAAGCAAATCAAACAATTCCCTGTGTCATAAAACTGAGGACAGAATGAAATTAAGAATTACTGTCAAAAAATGTCAGTTGGCTTCTCCATCCTTACCTTCCAGTAGTGGTTTATTATGCTCTGCTCTGTCTGCTTCTACTGGCTCTCCTGGTTCAGCAGTTTTCGTTTCGGGCCCGTCTTTCATGTCCTCCACCGATGTATCTGACAAAGCAATAAAAGCACAAAAATCCGACACGGATGTTGCTTTACTAAATCTGTTAATTATTTTAGCCTAATCATGCTCAACAACAAGTTTCTGATGACGTGTAATGCTTTTATCTGAACCTAAGGAAATTCACCTCATTTTACATGTAAAACATGGATCGAAATAACTCCCAACAGGATTATGTTTCAAGTTTAGTTATATTTTTTCACACAATAATACACATTTTATTTATACGTATGGAATATATTTGAATGAGTGTGGAGTCTTTCATGATATACCCCTGCATGTTTCTGACTTGTTGAAACTTTCCTTAATGAAATATATGCTACCGTGCCACAGCCATCCTTGATGAGAACAATATATGTGTCATGGGCGGTTGCGCCAGTGATGAGATGAGTAGAATCTATGTGCAGTTAGTTACGATTTTATTAAATACAAACTCAAAAACAAAACACTCTGAAAACTACTGTATGACTCAGAAACATGAACAGAACTTAATGGTTACTGTTGTAACTTCTGTTCCTTGATGGGAGCAAGGACACTATGGAGACCACATCCTACCCGAAGGTTAGTATGCATAGAATACACCAGGACTTATGCCGCGTTCCAGGCAACCCGTAACCCGTGTTTTTCCAACATTCTACCCTTGAAAGTGGACTTGAACGGCAGCCAAACCCGTGACTTCCCACCCGTGAACTCGTACTAGATCGATGTACTCCCAGTTACGAGTTTTGACATCACATAGCCCGCAAAGCAAGAATGGCAGCCCCTACAGATGCAGTGTTTATGAAACAAATATACAAATAACGTAAAATAAAAGTTAAAACAGCTTTTCTTGCCGTCTGCGCTGTTTTTCTCCTCCGTTTCCCTCAAATAAGCAAGGAGTAAGCACCTTTGGCGATAGAAATGATTGTAAATGAGCATACACCCCATTCGGTCCGCCATGCTTTTTTACATCTAACTACCACACAGTTCCTTGTGCTCAGGCAGTTTGGCGTGACTTTCCCTGGAAAACTACAAAGTCGTGAGTCGTGGTTTGAAGTTGTAATTTACGGGCTCAAAAACCTGCCTGGAACGCAGCATTACATCCAGAAATTACCACACATGGAAAAAAGTCCCTGCGGTAGGTCTAACCTGAAAAAGGAGGCACTACTACAAATTAAGCGGGTTTACCGTCAGGGAAACTGTATTGTGGACAGTATATCATATGGCCTATCTCCAGTATACAGGCTGTCCGAAAAGGCATGCATTGTCTCGAGTTCTTGCAAATTGACCACTTGATCCCTAAAAGGGGTAGTGGGAACTTTGTGGATGTAGCATGGTTGGGATCTCAGGATTATGCGAGAGTATGCTGGACTAAACTCAACTCAGGAAGGAAAGCACAGCTCCAACTGCGCATCCCTGTGGGTCTTCCCCTTGGGAAGCACACCAGTTAGCTTATATACTCCATTTCAAAGCATAGGCCTGCCTCATAGACTGAGTGATGATGCCTATCACCGCTGGTGTTAACCCACTCAAGGCTTCTACGTCCTGTCCAGGGACCAGGCATGGAGGTTGTCAAGGTCTGGGCATGGGTGCCAAATTGTGCCCTGTCCCTGAGAAAGGAGGTCCTTCCTCAGAGGAGTTTGCCAGGGAGGGACAGTCGTCAGGAGCATAAGCTCTGAGAACCAAGTCCGGGTGGGCCTGTATGACAACCAACAGGACCTGTTTTTTGTATCCCTGATCTTGCATAATGTCAAAGCCCTTATCCAGGCACAGCAAGAGGACCGCAAGCTGTACCAGAGCTGGATGGACCGGGAGGTTCGGACTGCGGGGACTCCATCTGAGGCATTCATAGACCTCTTCCAGAGGACTGCAGAGGCATGCGAGTGGCACTGGCCGGTGCGCTTCATCCTGCTGCTTTCTGGAGAGGCGCAGATGGCACCACAGCAGCTGCCAGTCCAGAACCTCCTGGTCTAAACAAGCCATCCTTTAGTGGGTCGGCCTTAGCCCAGAGCAGCAGCACCAGCACTTCCGGTCGCTGGACCTGGATGATAGTGGCCGGCCCTTCGTGATGGTTCAGCAGCTTTGCGACACGTGACGCAAATGGCTGTTGGCTGAGGGGAAGCGACGTAGAGAAAAATCATCGACGAGTGGTACTGAAGCAGTTCATTGCGCGACTGCCAAACAAAACAGGGCAGTGGGTTAGGGTCTGCCCTGTTAGGGTTAGGGTCGGTATAGTGTCCACATCACTATACCGGGGAATTAGGCCCCACACAGACCACAGGGTGAGCTCCCCCTACTGGCCTCACTAACATCTCTTCCAGCACTGTTTTCTCAGGACTCTGTCTCCCATCCAGGTACTAAACAAGCTCAAATTCATCAACCAGCAAGCCAAAGTCAACAGTGGCAAGGAAAAACTCCCTAGGATGTTAAAGTAGATGAGGGAGAAGCAGACTCGGCTAAGAAAGCCAACCATTTGATCAAAAAGAACATGTCCTCTGGATTCTTTAGAATCTCTTTGTCGTTGCAAATAAATAATCTTAATTTTTGGAATAACATTGCCAGAGGTGGGTGGTAACAAAGTAAACTTATTCAGTTACATTTACTTGAGTACAGTTTTTGGATACTCTACCCACATCTAAACACTGCAAGAAAATCAAACAATTCCCTGTGTCATAAAACTGAGGACAGAATGAAATTAAGAATTACTGTTAAAAAAATGTCAGTTGGCTTCTCCATCCTTACCTTCCAGTAGTGGTTTATTATGCTCTGCTCTGTCTGCTTCTACTGGCTCTCCTGGTTCAGCAGTTTTCGTTTCGGGCCCGTCTTTCATGTCCTCCACCGATGTATCTGACAAAGCAATAAAAGCACAAAAATCCGACACGGATGTTGCTTTACTAAATCTGTTAATTATTTTGGCCTAATCATGCTCAACAACAAGTTTCTGATGACGTGTAATGCTTTTATCTGAACCTAAGGAAATTCACCTCATTTTACATGTAAAACATGGATCGAAATAACTCCCAACAGGATTATGTTTCAAGTTTAGTTATATTTTTTCACACAATAATACACATTTTATTTATACGTATGGAATATATTTGAATGAGTGTGGAGTCTTTCATGATATACACCTGCATGTTTCTGACTTGTTGAAACTTTCCTTAATGAAATATATGCTACGGTGCCACAGCCATCCTTGATGAGAACAATATATGTGTCATGGGCGGTTGCGCCAGTGATGAGATGAGTAGAATCTATGTGCAGTTAGTTACGATTTTATTAAATACAAACTCAAAAACAAAACACTCTGAAAACTACTGTATGACTCAGAAACATGAACAGAACTTAATGGTTACTGTTGTAACTTCTGTTCCTTGATGGGAGCAAGGACACTATGGAGACCACATCCTACCCGAAGGTTAGTATGCATAGAATACACCAGGACTTATGCCGCGTTCCAGGCAACCCGTAACCCGTGTTTTTCCAACATTCTACCCTTGAAAGTGGACTTGAAGGGCAGCCAAACCCGTGACTTCCCACCCATGAACTCGTACTAGATCGATGTACTCCCAGTTACGAGTTTTGACATCACATAGCCCGCAAAGCAACAATGGCAGCCCCTACAGATGCAGTGTTTATGAAACAAATATACAAATAACGTAAAATAAAAGTTAAAACAGCTTTTCTTGCCGTCTGCGCTGTTTTTCTCCTCCGTTTCCCTCAAATAAGCAAGGAGTAAGCACCTTTGGCGATAGAAATGATTGTAAATGAGCATACACCCCATTCGGTCCGCCATGCTTGTTTACATCTAACTACCACACAATTCCTTGTGCTCAGGCAGTTTGGCGTGACTTTCCCTGGAAAACTACAAAGTCGTGAGTCGTGGTTTGAAGTTGTAATTTACGGGCTCAAAAACCTGCCTGGAACGCAGCATTACATCCAGAAATTACCACACATGGAAAAAAGTCCCTGCGGTAGGTCTAACCTGAAAAAGGAGGCACTACTACAAATTAAGCGGGTTTACCGTCAGGGAAACTGTATTGTGGACAGTATATCATATGGCCTATCTCCAGTATACAGGCTGTCCGAAAAGGCATGCATTGTCTCGAGTTCTTGCAAATTGACCACTTGATCCCTAAAAGGGGTAGTGGGAACTTTGTGGATGTAGCATGGTTGGGATCTCAGGATTATGCGAGAGTATGCTGGACTAAACTCAACTCAGGAAGGAAAGCACAGCTCCAACTGCGCATCCCTGTGGGTCTTCCCCTTGGGAAGCACACCAGTTAGCTTATATACTCCATTTCAAAGCATAGGCCTGCCTCATAGACTGAGTGATGATGCCTATCACCGCTGGTGTTAACCCACTCAAGGCTTCTACGTCCTGTCCAGGGACCAGACATGGAGGTTGTCAAGGTCTGGGCATGGGTGCCAAATTGTGCCCTGTCCCTGAGAAAGGAGGTTCTTCCTCAGAGGAGTTTGCCAGGGAGGGACAGTCGTCAGGAGCATAAGCTCTGAGAACCAAGTCCGGGTGGGCCTGTATGACAACCAACAGGACCTGTTTTTTGTATCCCTGATCTTGCATAATGTCAAAGCCCTTATCCAGGCACAGCAAGAGGACCGCAAGCTGTACCAGAGCTGGATGGACCGGGAGGTTCGGACTGCGGGGACTCCATCTGCCCTAGCCCTGCCAACTCTTGTTCCTTTATACAAGATTGGACCTCAGGATGATCCTGAGGCATTCATAGACCTCTTCCAGAGGACTGCAGAGGCATGCGAGTGGCACTGGCCGGTTCGCTTCATCCTGCTGCTTTCTGGAGAGGCTCAGATGGCACCACAGCAGCTGCCAGTCCAGAACCTCCTGGTCTAAACAAGCCATCCTTTAGTGGGTCGGCCTTAGCCCAGAGCAGCAGCACCAGCACTTCCGGTCGCTGGACCTGGATGATAGTGGCCGGCCCTTCGTGATGGTTCAGCAGCTTTGCGACACGTGACGCAAATGGCTGTTGGCTGAGGGGAAGCGACGTAGAGAAAAATCATCGACGAGTAGTACTGAAGCAGTTCATTGCGCGACTGCCAAACAAAACAGGGCAGTGGGTTAGGGTCTGCCCTGTTAGGGTTAGGGTCGGTATAGTGTCCACATCACTATACCGGGGAATTCGGCCCCACACAGACCACAGGGTGAGCTCCCCCTACTGGCCTCACTAACATCTCTTCCAGCACTATTTTCTCAGGACTCTGTCTCCCATCCAGGTACTAAACCAGCTCAAATTCATCAACCAGCAAGCCAAAGTCAACAGTGGCAAGGAAAAACTCCCTAGGATGTTAAAGTAGATGAGGGAGAAGCAGACTCGGCTAAGAAAGCCAACCATTTGATCAAAAAGAACATGTCCTCTGGATTCTTTAGAATCTCTTTGTCGTTGCAAATAAATAATCTTAATTTTTGGAATAACATTGCCAGAGGTGGGTGGTAACAAAGTACACTTATTCAGTTACATTTACTTGAGTACAGTTTTTGGATACTCTACCCACATCTAAACACTGCAAGCAAATCAAACAATTCCCTGTGTCATAAAACTGAGGACAGAATGAAATTAAGAATTACTGTTAAAAAAATGTCAGTTGGCTTCTCCATCCTTACCTTCCAGTAGTGGTTTATTATGCTCTGCTCTGTCTGCTTCTACTGGCTCTCCTGGTTCAGCAGTTTTCGTTTCGGGCCCGTCTTTCATGTCCTCCACTGATGTATCTGACAAAGCAATAAAAGCACAAAAATCCGACACGGATGTTGCTTTACTAAATCTGTTAATTACTTTAGCCTAATCATGCTCAACAACAAGTTTCTGATGACGTGTAATGCTTTTATCTGAACCTAAGGAAATTCACCTCATTTTACATGTAAAACATGGATCGAAATAACTCCCAACAGGATTATGTTTCAAGTTTAGTTATATTTTTTCACACAATAATACACATTTTATTAATACGTATGGAATATATTTGAATGAGTGTGGAGTCTTTCATGATATACACCTGCATGTTTCTGACTTGTTGAAACTTTCCTTAATGAAATATATGCTACGGTCCCACAGCCATCCTTGATGAGAACAATATATGTGTCATGGGCGGTTGCGCCAGTGATGAGATGAGTAGAATCTATGTGCAGTTAGTTACGATTTTATTAAATACAAACTCAAAAACAAAACACTCTGAAAACTACTGTATGACTCAGAAACATGAACAGAACTTAATGGTTACTGTTGTTACTTCTATTCCTTGATGGGAGCAAGGACACTATGGAGACCACATCCTACCCGAAGGTTAGTATGCATAGAATACACCAGGACTTATGCCGCGTTCCAGGCAACCCGTAACCCGTGTTTTTCCAACATTCTACCCGTGAAAGTGGACTTGAACGGCAGCCAAACCCGTGACTTCCCACCTGTGAACTCGTACTAGATCGATGTACTCCCAGTTACGAGTTTTGACATCACATAGCCCGCAAAGCAACAATGGCAGCCCCTACAGATGCAGTGTTTATGAAACAAATATACAAATAACGTAAAATAAAAGTTAAAACAGCTTTTCTTGCCGTCTGCGCTGTTTTTCTCCTCCGTTTCCCTCAAATAAGCAAGGAGTAAGCACCTTTGGCGATAGAAATGATTGTAAATGAGCATACACCCCATTCGGTCCGCCATGCTTGTTTACATCTAACTACCACACAATTCCTTGTGCTCAGGCAGTTTGGCGTGACTTTCCCTGGAAAACTACGAAGTCGTGAGTCGTGGTTTGAAGTTGTAATTTACGGGCTCAAAAACCTGCCTGGAACGCAGCATTACATCCGGAAATTACCACACGTGGAAAAAAGTCCCTGCGGTAGGTCCAACCTGAAAAGGGAGGCACTACTACAAATTAAGCGGGTTTACCGTCAGGGAAACTGTATTGTGGACAGTATATCATATGGCCTATCTCCAGTATACAGGCTGTCCGAAAAGGCATGCATTGTCTCGAGTTCTTGCAAATTGACCACTTGATCCCTAAAAGGGGTAGTGGGAACTTTGTGGATGTAGCATGGTTGGGATCTCAGGATTATGCGAGAGTATGCTGGACTAAACTCAACTCAGGAAGGAAAGCACAGCTCCAACTGCGTATCCCTGTGGGTCTTCCCCTTGGGAAGCACACCAGTTAGCTTATATACTCCATTTCAAAGCATAGGCCTGCCTCATAGACTGAGTGATGATGCCTATCACCGCTGGTGTTAACCCACTCAAGGCTTCTACGTCCTGTCCAGGGACCAGGCATGGAGGTTGTCAAGGTCTGGGCATGGGTGCCAAATTGTGCCCTGTCCCTGAGAAAGGAGGTCCTTCCTCAGAGGAGTTTGCCAGGGAGGGACAGTCGCCAGGAGCATAAGCTCTGAGAACCGAGTCCGGGTGGGCCTGTATGACAACCAACAGGACCTGTTTTTTGTATCCCTGATCTTGCATAATGTCAAAGCCCTTATCCAGGCACAGCAAGAGGACCGCAAGCTGTACCAGAGCTGGATGGACCGGGAGGTTCGGACTGCGGGGACTCCATCTGCCCTAGCCCTGCCAACTCTTGTTCCTTTATACAAGATTGGACCTCAGGATGATCCTGAGGCATTCATAGATCTCTTCCAGAGGACTGCAGAGGCATGCGAGTGGCACTGGCCAGTGCGCTTCATCCTGCTGCTTTCTGGAGAGGCGCAGATGGCACCACAGCAGCTGCCAGTCCAGAACCTCCTGGTCTAAACAAGCCATCCTTTAGTGGGTCGGCCTTAGCCCAGAGCAGCAGCACCAGCACTTCCGGTCGCTGGACCTGGATGATAGTGGCCGGCCCTTCGTGATGGTTCAGCAGCTTTGCGACACGTGACGCAAATGGCTGTTGGCTGAGGGGAAGCGACGTAGAGAAAAATCATCGACGAGTGGTACTGAAGCAGTTCATTGCGCGACTGCCAAACAAAACAGGGCTGTGGGTTAGGGTCTGCCCTGTTAGGGTTAGGGTCGGTATAGTGTCCACATCACTATACCGGGGAATTAGGCCCCACACAGACCACAGGGTGAGTTCCCCCTACTGGCCTCACTAACATCTTCCAGCACTGTTTTCTCAGGACTCTGTCTCCCATCCAGGTACTAAACAAGCTCAAATTCATCAACCAGCAAGCCAAAGTCAACAGTGGCAAGGAAAAACTCCCTAGGATGTTAAAGTAGATGAGGGAGAAGCAGACTCGGCTAAGAAAGCCAACCATTTGATCAAAAAGAACATGTCCTCTGGATTCTTTAGAATCTCTTTGTCGTTGCAAATAAATAATTTTAATTTTTGGAATAACATTGCCAGAGGTGGGTGGTAACAAAGTACACTTATTCAGTTACATTTACTTGAGTACAGTTTTTGGATACTCTACCCACATCTAAACACTGCAAGCAAATCAAACAATTCCCTGTGTCATAAAACTGAGGACAGAATGAAATTAAGAATTACTGTCAAAAAATGTCAGTTGGCTTCTCCATCCTTACCTTCCAGCAGTGGTTTATTATGCTGTGCTCTGTCTGCTTCTACTGGCTCTCCTGGTTCAGACACGGATGTTGCTTTACTAAATCTGTTAATTATTTTAGCCTAATCATGCTCAACAACAAGTTTCTGATGACGTGTAATGCTTTTATCTGAACCTAAGGAAATTCACCTCATTTTACATGTAAAACATGGATCGAAATAACTCCCAACAGGATTATGTTTCAAGTTTAGTTATATTTTTTCACACAATAATACACATTTTATTTATACGTATGGAATATATTTGAATGAGTGTGGAGTCTTTCATGATATACCCCTGCATGTTTCTGACTTGTTGAAACTTTCCTTAATGAAATATATGCTACCGTGCCACAGCCATCCTTGATGAGAACAATATATGTGTCATGGGCGGTTGCGCCAGTGATGAGATGAGTAGAATCTATGTGCAGTTAGTTACGATTTTATTAAATACAAACTCAAAAACAAAACACTCTGAAAACTACTGTATGACTCAGAAACATGAACAGAACTTAATGGTTACTGTTGTAACTTCTGTTCCTTGATGGGAGCAAGGACACTATGGAGACCACATCCTACCCGAAGGTTAGTATGCATAGAATACACCAGGACTTACATCCGGAAATTACCACACATGGAAAAAAGTCCCTGCGGTAGGTCCAACCTGAAAAGGGAGGCACTACTACAAATTAAGCGGGTTTACCGTCAGGGAAACTGTATTGTGGACAATATATCATATGGCCTATCTCCAGTATTCAGGCTGTCCCAAAAGGCATGCATTGTCTCGAGTTCTTGCAAATTGACCACTTCAGATTCAGATTCAGTTTATTGGAGGATAACCCCTTGAGATGGAACATCTCGTTTTCACTTGATCCCTAAAAGGGGTACTGGGAACTTTGGGGATGTAGCATGGTTGGGATCTCAGGATTATGCGAGAGTATGCTGGGCTAAACTCAACTCAGGAAGGAAAGCACAGCTCCAACTGCGCATTCCTGTGGGTCTGTAAGACTTTACCCAGCAATACTTCTCCCAACCACTAGGGGTCACACTCCTGCCATGATCAGCGGTATGGCTCCCAGTCACAAGGGGGCACAGGAGGTCTTTTTCCTGAAATCCTCCTCCCAGTTGCCAGGGGGAAACCATTGGCAAGGACTC
Organism: Gobio occitaniae; assembly: GCA_033150135.1. NCBI lineage: Eukaryota > Metazoa > Chordata > Actinopteri > Cypriniformes > Gobionidae > Gobio > Gobio occitaniae. The sequence continues at coordinate 37,974 of JARQWZ010004767.1, forward strand.
TCAGTTGTACTTAAAAATCAGTGTTGATGATACTCACCTGTGTTGGGCCCTATTTAAGTTTGCCTTCAGTCATTGTTTTTTGTTCAGTCTTGAACCTACCTACCTGTGTATCCCAGTGCATTCCGTGAGTCTTTTGTGAGCCATTGTGCTTGTTTTGTTTTCCTTTTTGTGACCATTGAAAGCTTTGATGCTAGTTTTTTTGTTTGTACTTTGTTTCTTTATCATTCTACAAAGTAAAAGCTACTTTGAGTTTATACCGCTTGTCTCCTTGATATTTTGTTATTCCTCTGCACTTGGGTCTCAAAATCCTCAACCTTGAGTTAGCTCACTCAGGAAGAACATCAGCTCTGAGTCCAGGAGACCGGGGTTATAATCCTGCTAAAGACAACATTCTATAGTTCCTGCTTCTGTATCATTACAGGGTCTTCCCCTTGGGAAGGACACCAGTTAGCATACATACTCCATTTCAAGGCATAGGCCTGCCTCATAGACTGAGTGATAATGCCTACCACCGCTGGTGTTAACCCACTCAAGGCTTCTACGTCCTGTCCAGGGACCAGACATGGAGGTTATCAAGGTCTGGGCATGGGTGCCAAATTGTGCCCTGTCCCTGAGAAAGGAGGTCCTTCCTCAGAGGAGTTTGCCAGGGAGGGACTGTCGTCAGAAGCATAAGATCTGAGAACCAAGTCCGGGTGGGCCTGTATGACAACCAACAGGACCTGTTTTTTGTATCCCTGATCTTGCATAATGTCAAAGCCCTTATCCAGGCACAGCAAGAGGACCGCAAGCTGTACCAGAGCTGAATGGACCGGGAGGTTCGGACTGCGGGACTCCATCTGTCCTAGCCCTGCCAACTCTTGTTCCTTTATACAAGATTGGACCTCAGGATGATCCTGAGGCATTCATAGATCTCTTCCAGAGGACTGCAGAGGCATGCGAGTGGCACTGGCCGGTGCGCTTCATCCTGCTGCTTTCTGGAGAGGCGCAGATGGCACCACAGCAGCTGCCAGTCCAGAACCTCCTGGTCTAAACAAGCCATCCTTTAGTGGGTCGGCCTTAGCCCAGAGCTGCAGCGCCAGCACTTCCGGTCGCTGGACCTGGATGATAGTGGCTGACCCTTCGTGATGGTTCAGCAGCTTTGCGACACGTGCCGCAAATGGCTGTAGGCTGAGGGGAAGCAATGTAGAGAAATATCATCGATGAGTGGTACTGAAGCAGTTCATTGCGCGACTGCCAAAGAAAACAGGGCAGTGGGTTAGGGTCTGCCCTGTTAGAGTTAGGGTCGGTATAGTGTCCACATCACTATACCGGGGATGAGGGAGAAGCAGACTCGGCTGAGAAAGCCCACCATTTGATCAAAAAGAACATGCCCTCTGGATTCTTTAGAATCTCTTTGTCATTGCATCGTATGCGAGCGCCTGGTGGCCGGGCCTCCCCCCATGTGGCCCAGTCGGGCTCAGCCCGAACGAGTGACGTGGGGCCGTCCTCCCATGGGTTCACCACCTGCAGGAGGGATCATAAGGGGCCGGTGCATAGTGGATCGGGTGACAGTCGCAGACGAGGCCCCCGACGACCTGATCTCTGGACACAGAAACTGGCTTTAGGAACGTGGAATGTCACCTCGCTGGCGGGGAAGGAGCCTGAGCTTGTGCGAAAGGTCGAGAGGTACCGACTAGAGATAGTCGGGCTCACCTCCACGCACAGCTTGGGCTCTGGAACCACACTTCTTGAGGGAGGCTGGACTCTACCACTCTGGAGTTGCCCATGGTGAGTGGCGGCGGGCTGGAGTGGGTTTGCTCATAGCCCCCCAGCTCAGCCGCCATGTGTTGGAGTTCACCCCAGTGAACGAGAGGGTCGCTTCCCTGTGCCTCTGTTGTTGCAACAGAAACTATTGACTCTCTCTTTTCCAGTACTTTAGACACAGTTGCTCCTCTGCGCTTAAAGAAGATTAAAGAAAATAGTCCAACGCCGTGGTACAACGAGCACACCCGGGCCCTTAAAACAGCAGCCAGAAAAATGGAGCGCAGCTGGAAGAAAACAAAATTAGAGGTATTTCGTAATTCGTGGAAAGAGCATATGATCACATACAGAAAGGCCGTAAAAACTGCTAGATCTGCTTATTTCTCAACTCTCTTGGAAGAAAACAAACACAACCCAAGGTATTTATTCGATACAGTGGCTAAATTAACCAAAAATAAAGCTTCAACTTCTGATGATTGTAAACAGCACAGCAGTAATGACTTTATGAACTTCTTCACGTGTAAGATTGATAATATTAGGAAAAATGTTTTAACCATGCAGCCGTCTAATACAGCATCACATCAGACAGAGCATTGTAGTGTCACTGAGGAAAAATTACACTCATTCACTGCTATAGGAGAAGAAGAATTGGCTAAACTCGTTAAATCATCAAAATCGACAACATGTATGCTCGACCCTATACCAACTAGGCTATTAAAAGAGATGCTACCAGAGGTCATAGATCCTCTTCTTAATATCATTAATTCATCTTTGTCATTAGGATATGTACCGAAAACTTTTAAGTTGGCTATTATTAAACCACTTATTAAAAAACCGCAACTTGATCCTACAGATTTAGTCAATTATAGACCAATCTCAAATCTACCCTTTCTGTCAAAAATACTTGAAAAGGCAGTGTCTTCACAATTATGCTCCTTTTTAGAAAGAAATGGTATCTGTGAGGATTTCCAGTCAGGATTTAGACCGTATCATAGCACTGAGACTGCTCTCGTCAGAGTTACAAATGATTTGCTCTTATCATCCGATCGTGGCTGTATTTCTCTATTAGTGTTACTCGATCTTAGCGCTGCATTTGATACTATCGACCACAACATTCTTTTGAATAGACTCGAAAATTATGTAGGCATTAGTGGAATTGCATTATCATGGTTTAAATCATACCTATGCGACCGTTATCAGTTTGTAGTAGTAAATGAAGATATGTCACACCGATCGCAAGTTCAGTATGGAGTACCACAAGGCTCAGTGCTAGGACCGCTACTCTTCACCCTGTACATGCTACCACTGGGAGATATCATTAGGAAGCATGGCGTTAGTTTTCATTGTTATGCTGACGATACTCAGCTCTATATTTCTTCACGCCCTGAAGAAACTTACCAATTCACAAGATTAACGGAATGCATAGCTGATATAAAACATTGGATGACCGGCAATTTCCTGCAACTCAATTCAGAAAAAACTGAATTTTTAATTATTGGACAAAAAAGCTCCACAAGTAGTAACCTAGAATACTGTTTAACACTTGATGGCTGTTCTGTCAAGTCCTCGTCGTCAGTGAGGAACCTGGGTGTGCTCTTTGATACCAATTTTTCGTTTGAAAGCCACGTCTCTAGCATCTGTAAAACTGCTTTCTACCATCTTAAAAATATATCTAAATTACGGCACATGCTCTCAATGCAAAATGCTGAACAGTTAGTTCATGCGTTCATGACCTCAAGGTTAGATTATTGTAATGCTCTACTGGGTGGTTGCCCTGCTCGCTTAATAAATAAACTCCAGCTGGTCCAAAACGCAGCAGCTCGAGTTCTTACTAGAACCAGGAAGTATGACCATATTAGCCCAGTTCTGTCAACACTGCACTGGCTGCCTATTAAACATCGCATAAATTTTAAAATCTTACTTATTACTTACAAAGCACTAAATGGTTTAGCTCCCCAATACTTGAGCGAGCTCTTAATATATTATACTCCATCACGTCTACTGCGCTCTCTAAACTCTGGCCAGTTGATCATACCGAGAATATCCAAATCAACTGCAGGCGGTCGATCCTTTTCCTATTTAGCACCTAAACTCTGGAACAGTCTTCCTAACATTGTTCGGGAAGCAGACACACTCTGTCAGTTTAAATCTAGACTAAAAACACATCTCTTTACTGTGGCATACACATAAAACACTTTTTCAATGAAATGATTGTTAGGCTGCATTAACTAGGTCAGCCGGAACCGGGAACACTTCCCATAACACCTGATGTACTCGTTACATCATCAGAAGAATGGCATCTACGCTAATGATAGTCTCTCTGTTTTATCCCGAGGTTTACTGCAGTCAGCCGGATCCGGGCCGTATCCAGTTCAGATGGTGGATCTGCGCCCGGAGAAGACCAACACAGGACCCCGAAGTGTCTGGGAGACCGTGATTATCCTCCCCCTGCAACTGCCTCATCGACACGGCATCTCAATAAACCCGTCTCCGGCGTGATGACTCTGATTGTTCGAATATTACAATTAAATAATACTTAAATTGATATGTCATCCTCAATAAACCCGTCTCCAGCGTGTTGCCTCCGATCATTCGAATACTGCACTTTAATAATTATTTAATCAACATCATCCTCAATAAACCCGTCTCCAGCGTGTTGCCTCCGATCATTCGAATATTGCACTTTAATAATTATTTAATCAACATCATCCTCAATAAACCCGTCTCCAGCATGTTGCCCCCGGTCCCTCGAATATTCTGATCTATTATGACCTCCGAGCTGTAAAACTGCCAGAATAATAATAATAATAATACGCTGTTTGTTAATTGGCCAGAGGAGAACTGGCACCCCGACTGAGCCTGGTTTCTCCCAAGGTTTATTTTTCTCCATTAGGTCACCTAATGGGGTTTTGGTTTCCTTGCCACTGTTGCCTCTGGCTTGGCGTGCTCAGTTGGGGACACTAAATTTTTCAACTAAACATCGAAATACATCTAAATAATAAACTAAATTAACCATTTAAACTAAATTACTGATCAAATTATTGATCTAAAGCCCACACTGTCACTGTATGATACTTGAAATTTTTCCAGAATGGCTATACAGCTGAATAAAATTATGCTGCATTATTTTCCTGTTTAACACTGTAAAGCTGCTTTGAAACAATCTACATTGTTAAAAGCGCTATATAAATAAAGTTGACTTGACTTGACTTGACTTGCCTTCGAGTCGGGGATAGGTCTCTCACTGTCGCGTGTGCCTACGGGCCGAATGGCAGTGTGGAGTACCCGGCCCTCTTGGAGTCTCTGGGAGGGGTGCTGGAAAGTGCTCCGACAGGAGACTCCGTCGTTCTACTGGAGGAATTTAACACCCACGTGGGCAGTAACACCTGGAGGGGCGTGATTGGGAGGAACGGCCCCCCTGATCTGAACCCGAGTGGTGTTCTGTTATTGTATTTATGTGCTAGTCACGGCTTGTCCATAACGAACATCATGTTAAAGCATAAGGGTGTCCATCAGTGCACGTGGCACCAGGACACCCTAGACCGGAGGTCGATGATCGACTTTGTGGTCGTGTCATCAGACCTTCGGCCGTATGTCTTGGACACTCGGGTGAAGAGAGGGGCGGAGCTGTCAACTGATCACCACCTGGTGGTGAGTTGGATCCGATGGCGGTGGAGGAAGCTGGACAGACTCAGCAGACCCAAACGTACTGTGAGGGTCTGTTGGAAACGTTTTGGCCGAGCCCCCTGTCAGAGAGATCTTCAACTCCCACCTTCGGCAGAGCTTCGACCGGATCCCGAGGGAGTCTGGATATATTGAGTCAGAGTGGACCATGTTGGAGGTGGACTCGTCCATCACCCGGGCTGAAGTCATCGAGGTAGTTAAAAAGCTCCTCGGTGGCAAGGCACCGGGGGTGGATGAGATCGGCCCTGAGTACCTTAAGTCTCTGGATGTTGTGGGGCTGTCTTGGCTGACACGCCTCTGCAACATCGCGTGGCGGTTGGGGACAGTGCCTCTGGACTGGCAGACCGGGGTGGTGGTTCCTCTTTTCAAGAAGGGGGACCGGAGAGTGTGTTCCAACTACAGGGGGATCACACTTCTCAGCCTCCCCGGGAAAGTCTGTGCCAGGGTACTGGAGAGGAGAATTTGGCCGATAGTGGAACCTCGGATTCAGGAGGAACAGTGTGGTTTTCGTCCCGGTCGTGGAACACTGGACCAGCTCTATACCCTTTCCAGGGTGCTGGAGGGTTCATGGGAGTTTGCCCAACCAATCCACATGTGTTTTGTGGATTTGGAGACGGCATTCGACTGTGTTCCTCGAGCCATCCTGTGGAGGGTGCTCTGGGAATATGGATCGGCGCCCCCCTGCTTAGGGCTGTTCGGTCCCTGTACGACCAGAGCAAGAGCTTGGTCCGCATTGCTGGCAGTAAGTCAGACTTGTTCCCGGTGCATGTTGGACTCTGGCAGGGCTGCCCTTTATCACCGATTCTGTTCATAATTTTTATGGACAGAATTTCTAGGCGCAGCCAAGGGCCGGAGAGTGTCTGGTTTGGGGACCACACGATTTTGTCAATGCTTTTTGCGGATGATGTTGTAGTGTTGGCCTCCTCAGACCAGGACCTTCAGCACTGGGGCGGTTTGCAGCCGAGTGTGAAGCGGCTGGGATGAAAATCAACACCTCCAAGTCCGAGGCCATGGTTCTCAGTCGGAAAAGGGTGGCTTGCCCACTTCAGGTTGGTGGAGAGTTCCTGCCTTAAATGGAGGAGTTTAGGTATCTTGGGGTCGGGAGATGGAACAGGAGATTGACAGACGGATCGGTTCAGCTTCTGCAGTAATGCGGTCGATGTACCGGTCTGTCGTGGTAAAGAAGGAGCTGAGCTGTAAGGCGAAGCTCTCGATTTACCGGTCGATCTATGTTCCTACTCTCACCTATGGTCATGAGCTGTGGATCATGACCGAAAGGACAAGATCCCGGATACAGGCGGCCGAAATGAGCTTTCTCCGCAGGGTGGCTGGGCACTCCCTTAGAGATAGGGTGAGGAGCTCAGTCACTCGGGAGGAACTCGGAGTAGAGCCGCTGCTCCTCCACATCGAGAGGGGTCAGCTGAGGTGGCTCGGGCATCTGTTCCGGATGCCTCCTGGACGCCTTCCTGGGAAGGTGTTTCAGGCAAGTCCCACAGGGAGGAGGCCCCGGGGAAGACCAAGGACACACTGGAGGGATTATGTCTTCCGGCTGGCCTGGGAACGCCTCGGGGTTCCCCCGGAAGAGCTGGAGGAAGTGTCTAGGGAGAGGGAAGTCTGGGCATCTCTGCTTAGACTGTTGCCCCCGCGACCCCGCCCTGGATAAGCGGAAGATGATGATAATGATGACCATTGCAACACTATCTAAGATATCAAAAAATTATTTAGCAATTTCTCATCAGCCTTGACATTATTCTGACCGAGTTCGAAGCAGTCTGGGTGAATGTGATTTCATAAAGCTCAAGTTTGATCTAAATCGCTCAATGCACCCACAGGATATGAGACACTTCCTGTTACCCATTTCTCGCCATAAATGTATTGCCTTTCCATGGCGAAAATGTTTTTAATATCATTGTTCATTAGTATTTTTTTTAGAGAGACAGCCTTTGTTAAACACAATAGAATCTCACATTAAAAGCAAAATTGTGAATCTACTCACTTTTCTGGTACAAGAGCAAGTAAGCTTCCCCAGACCTACATTAAAAGATACTATAATTACTTTCATTCTCAGTTGATGAAGAAATGAACAGTAATTTGACATGACAACAGTAATACTGGCATGTACCTTTCCAGTTTGCTCTGATCAGTCTGAAGGAAATCACAAGAGCACAGTTGAATGATTTTAAGCAACAGAAAACAGTGGTAGTTTAAATGTAAAATAATAACACATTACCACTGTGACAAGGTTGTCATCAAAACGGTACCACTCATTGTCTGTAAAAGATCGGATGACAGCAGTGTAGTGACCTCCAAAACGGCTACCCACGTGGTTGATCACAGCATATAGCGAATACTCATGCTCCTGAAACAACATAAAGCAGGGATTTACTATCAATAAACGTATGCTTTATAAAAAACAACAACATTATATTTGACAGTATTGTCTAATCCCTACAGCTTGATATAACTTCATCCTATCATAGCAAAATAAAATAAAAGGGTTTATAGTGTGCAGTTTAGTGGGGTTACATACCTGAAGAGATAAATGAAGCGGTATATCCATGGGGCAATCATTTTTTACAAACCCACATCTGTAGTCATACACAAACCTTTTAAGGTGCAAAGGCAGTATTGTTGGATACTTCTGTATTTTACAACTCTGTGTAGAAAAGTAATACAGTTATTTTTGGGGGATTTGTAAGGCGCCTTCATTGCAAACCTGTAAAGCTGCTTTAGAACGACCTGTATTGTGAAAAGCACCGTTCAAATAAAATTGAATTGAATTGAATGCACCACAGAACATGGTGCACCACTGAAAATGTGAGACAAGTGTTAACTTATTTGAATACTAATTGGAAAATTTTAAACATACATTGAACTTTGTATACAAATGCATAAGCAGCTAAATCCATTTTACCAATAGTGTATCACTTTTCTCATCACAATCTTCACAGTACATCTGGTTATCGCCATCTAATGTTGTTGGCTCAAAAAATGTTTTAACTCCATCTTCCTGAAATCAAAATAAAATGTTTTGTTATGCTCTGCACACAAACCTCTTTTAACACATAATCATGAATACAGAAAATCATAAAATTTTCCCTCACAAGTTTGCACAGTCCATCTCTGGTGAGAACAGGAATCTGTAGCGACTTGAATGGGCTGTCATCATAGGACTCGTGCTTTTCTGAACATATTCTGATGTTTCTCAGAGATCCACTAAAGGCCTGTTTCAGTTAAATGTTAAGAGTTATTACCAGAAGATCAACAAGCATAATGTATATACTGAATGAAAAAGAACAGAAATAGGATACCTCGGCCAACTCATCGCCCACTTTCTCTAGGATATCTAGGAAGTATTCCACAGCATCCTGCTGCTCATATTCTGAAATTAAAGAGAAAATACGACACTTCATACACACAAACCAAACACAACCACAGAGCAGGTGAAATATTATACTGTATGATATAATTCCCATCATAAACGTCTTCTTACTCTGTATACCAAGAGACTTGATTATTCCACCGGTTGAGACACTCGGAGCACCTTTGTCCTGTCTGCTGAGCTCTTCAAATATTTCCTTTAATGCTGACACTAATTTCTGATTCCTGTCACTGGGAGATCTATAAAATTAAACAGCTGTTTAAAATTTCAGTACAATTATTCATTTTAGCCACAAACAATTCAGACAAATGGGGGAAAAATCAAGAAGACAAAACCAACGGCAGCATTGACTCCAGGACGCTCTCTCTGAATACGTTGGTCATGAAGAGCACCTGCAAGGTTGCATTCAAATAGCAGGTTGCACCCAGATTGAGCAAGCCTCTATATGGACCTATGGAGAGGCAGCAGATGCTTAAAATTATTTTAACAAAAACAATAACAATATCAGTAGTAGCCGTCAATCTGGGAACAGCAGTAATTGTAGTATATCACATTTATAACTTCTTACAATCAACACACTGTGCCTTCTTTGTTAATATATCAAGTCTGGTCCCTGTTTCTTACTATTTTGGACTGAACTACTTACTGACTATGATTTTGAGATTATAGATTTGAATCGAATTAAACTCTAAAGACAACTGATTCATTACATATTTGCCCAATCCAATTCATGAGTTAGTCAAGTCATTGAAAGAATCTGTTTTTACTCTTGATACTTTCACAGACTGTGATGATGTGTTTAACGGTCATCAATATCGTAAATCCTGCAACGTTTTTTCTATTTAAATTTTTTTTTTTAAGTACATTTATAACACTAATACTTTGTAATTTATTACTTTTGCATCAAATGACAAAAAAAAAAGTTGCCACGCTGTGAGGGTGTTTCTAATGCAGCGTCTATGGGAGTGATGGTAAAAATGTACATCTTTCTCTCTTTTGACTTGCGTTATCAGTCTTACTCTATTTTTTCCCTCTTTCTGAAAGTTGTAAAATAACTATTGTGGCGTTTTTCTCTTGCTATTCGAGCAAATGAGCACACAAAAAAATATTTAATGTATTCTCTCATTCACAGCAATAATATTTAACCCAACTATGACGACTTCTGCTCTGAGAAACACAGAAATGTGAAAAGGGTCTATGCACTATAATTGTGTTGCAGTTTTTAAAAGGTTTTAATTTTAATTTTAATTACTTATTTTTTAATTTTTCTGATGTTTAAACAAACTGGACAAGTATCTCAACTCACAAGGAAACTGGATTGTTTGCCTTGATTCCTTTCGATCATTTATTTTCAGCATTTGCATGTCCGTTGTCACCCGATTTACATTTCCAATTGATTGACCTGCAAAGAGACAGAAATTGTCATTCATGTTGCACTCCAGTTCAAACTTAACCTCTCTGTACCACATTTAGATGAAACTATTGTAAAGCTCAATCTAATATGTATACACAGTATTTGTCACGATCGGTGGCTGTTAAAGGAATGTGGAATACACACACAGTCTTTATTAGATACACAATGAACACTCAAGAGATCGAAAGAGATATAAAACGCTATATATATATAATATATAAACACACTTACATAGACGATACTGGACAAGAGACAGAATGAAAGTCAAGTCAAATTTTATTTCTACAGCACATTTAAAAGCAACAGTGACAATGTGCATATAAAAGAAAGCATAAAAAAACAGGGCAGATACACAATATAAACACATTAGACCTGATACAATCCAAAATAATACATAATATTAAATCTACCAATATCAATCTAATCAAAAGCCAGAGAGACCAGATGATATTTAAAGAGGGCATGAACTGAGAAATCTAATTTTCCTTGAGCTTTTGACATAAGAGGTCATCATACTATAAGAATGTCCTGTAAGTTTCAGAGCTGAAAACTTGCTTGTTAGTCCAATAAAAGTTTTTATTGACACCAGACTCAGGCAAGCACCGCCTCTACAGAAGAAGATCAACGCCTACTTCATCACTGCCTGTTTAGCCCCGCCAACCGGTTCGCACATGTAACAGGCCAGAGGGGTTAAAGCAGATCGAGCTACAAAGCAATAAACGTGCCGTTGAGGATTACAAAATATTGTGCAGTGATTGGGTTCAACAGTAATACAACATGTAAGTAGTGATGGCCAAATGAAGCGTTTCGAAGCATTATTGCTTTCTGATACAATTGTGTCGAAAATGGTTCATTACTCGAAGCTTCATTCAGATAGAAATTGCAGCACCATCTCCTGGTGAAGTAAATGTAATGCAACAAAGCTGACAACCATAAAATGCAAGTAGGCTTATATGTTAACGCCCATGTTTACCGAGGCGATCAAAGCTGAAACAGTGTTAGTGCTGTGAAACTCATTTAGGTGAATTTTACAGATACTGATGAATTTCATGTGTTCACCTTGATAATAAAACATTAAGCTTGATGTGTGTGTGTGTGTGTGTGTGTGTGTGTGTGTGTGTGTGTGTGTGTGTGTGTGTGTGTGTGTGTGTGTGTGTGTGTGTGTGTGTGTGTGTGTGTGTGTGTGTGTAATTATTTCTTTAGACAAGGACAGAAGATCAGACCAGATTAAAAAAAGTTGGAAACCATCACAGAAATTCTAATGGTTTCTGTTAAAATACCGAACCATTGGCTTTTACCATTTAAACAACTACAGAATTATTTTTGGTAGTGTGTTTGGGACATATTCCATTAGGATTTGATGCCCCCACCAATAGAACCCAACACATATCAGTAGAGACCCACAGAGACCACTATAATTCAAATTACAACCAATAAAATTCTCATGAAAACCATTAAATCCAATAGAATTTCTGTAATTGTTTCTATAGTTTTTTTTAGCTGGGCAGTATCATGTGTGAAAGCTTTATCTTGTTTAGCTGTGGGAAGCAGAACTCTATAACTTGTTAACTGGTGAGACTGATATTTTTGTATGTTGAAAAGGATGTGCTTGTGTAACTGGTTGTACTTGTATAATGTAGAAGAGGGTTTTTTAAGTTTCTGTCTTTGATGCATGTTTTTATGTAACAATGTTCATATGTTCTCTAATTAATAATAAAAATAAAAAATGTGGCAGAGGGTGACACTGAAATAAACTCAATCCACTCTCCTCAACAATAACGCCAATCCAAACACCGACTACTACAACCCACGGTGTTGCCATGGTTTGGCTTCACTTTTATAAGAAATTCAGCCACCAGGTTTCAAACCTGTCAACACTGGATTGGGCTGTCAAATCAATCAGGTGGTTCACTACAGGAGTGAAGCAGTGTGTTTGCTTCAGAAGTCATTTTCACGTGACTATTGACGTAATGATACAAGCTCCGAAGCAGTGGTTCATTGCAAGGACCGTTCGAGTTTGAAGCAAGCTTCGGAGTGTCGGTGTCAGACGTAACATCACTACATGTAAGTAACTGTGTTCATTCTAATGCCTGATCTGAAATGTAATGATTCATGTAGTCAGATGTTCTTAGTCTGTGTGTCAGTAAGTTAAACCAGTGACTTAACATCAACTTGCGTTGTTTCTCTTAGTAGGATGAATTAACGGTGATTAAATTCTATAAAGAAAGCAATCTGTAATGTCTAGTGTGTTGGTTCTGTTTCCTGTTCTTATCTTTTTTCTCCCATTGTCATGTTTTCCTTGTTTGTCATGTGATTCCATTGTGTCCTCATGTGATCATGTCATGTGCTTCCATGGTTTCTTGTGTCATGTTGTCATTGGTTGATTTAGTCAAGTGAGTTCTTAGTTCTGGGGCATGTTCAAGTTCAAACCGGTGCGCAGCGTTTTAATACGGTTTCCAGGTTGAATGACATGTTTCCTGGAAACGGTGTGAAATGGGTTTGAGATGTGTTTTCTCTTGTTTGGTGGGCGTGTCAAATATGTCAGCCCAATCAGCAGCAACATGTGTATAAACCACACGGTATTAAAGAGACACCGATTAATGTAACATAAAAATACTATACGTATTTATATATTTTGCTATTCTATTCTAAGTGTAAACGGCCTTCCTGGCAACCTCATAAATTTATAAAAAATTACTAAAATGAACCACTTTTATTATTTATTTTCACTCAAAATCTGTTGCTCCATCAATGTTCAATTCAAACTTATATATTACTGCAATCATACTGTAACAGTTTTCATTTGCAGCGTTTTCCCCTGCCTTGTTTGTTGTCATAGTGTCTGATTTGAGTACAGTCGGCTGTGTGTCATCAATCCCCTTCTTTTGCACCTGTATATAAGTTCCCTTTTTTTTGTTCATTGTGGTTGGGTCTCGTTGATGTTTGGTGTGTTATGTTGCTCTCGCTCTCTGTGGATTTATTAAAGACTGCCTTAATCTTCATATTCGTGTGCATGTGTAATATACCAGCACAGTCCGTGTCACATACACTTTGGGAGTATTGAAACGTATTTCTTTTTCTTAAGGTGTGCCTTTAGCGAGAGATCATGCAATTTCTAATATACATAAATGGCCTAATAATTGCTGGTAAGTCATAACACTATACAGGAGAGATTTTTTAGCCAGTTTCCACTGCGTCATTGTAGGGTTAGGCCAAAATTTAAAGTAAATGCTGGATCTAATCATGAGCAGCATCTTTTAAAGAAAACAAACTCTAACTTGCACATTTCAGGTAAACCACAATGTAGAAAAGATCTGACAACTAAAGAGACAAACACAGGGCTATAAATACTCAAACTAATCAAGGAAATGAGACACATGTGCAGGGAATGAATCAAACAATAAATCAATATAGTAACAAAGCAAACCTTGGAAATAGAACGGGAAAATAGTGCAAAACCACATCAAAGTCAAAGTCATACTCAAACTCAGTTCACCCGTAACACAATTAAAACCATTACAGTATATTTTTCTTGTGCCCAAAAATAATAATAATAATAATAATAATAATAATATTATATATATATAACACAATAAATACAGAATTTTATTCATTTAAATCTAAAGTGTGCAGCTGTTGTATTTGTGAAATGGTTGTACCTGAATCTATGGACTGTGGCAGAGTTTCAGTGCTGTGGGAATGGGACTGTCCCTCACTGCTGATATTAGATGCATGGGGAATCAGTTCACTGCAGATTACAGAACAGACAATTACATCTAGCATATATAATGTCTAAGAAGATTAATTCATGCATCAATAAGGCCTTACCTTTGCCCGGACAGTGGCAATGAGAAACGTCTTTTCTGTGTTTTTACAGCAGAGTCCAGGTTGAGAGGTCTTCAAATATTTGGAGGTATACAGTGTAAGATTCTGTTGCATTATCCAGCATTTACCACAATATGGTAACATCAATATGGCAGCAGTTCCTTTAGTCATGCTTTAGATTTAGATTTGTCTAGTGAAATATCTAAGACACTTACTGGCTTAGCACAGCTGTATTTTCTTTGGTCCTCATTTCATCTGTAGAGTAAGGAATAAAATCGCCTTAGATTTAACGTACCACAATAAAGTTTTACACACACACACACACACAAATATATGTGCGGAAAAATGATTATTTTCAACCATCATTCTGACCCTTTTTAAGGCATGCCATTAAAATAAACCAACCACTTGTTTGTGAAGCTGGGATCCTTCTGAAGTCTGTTCATTTATCCTGTATGTCAGCAGACTCAAGCGTCAGAAACTGAACACATATCTGAATACTGTATGAATACTGAATACTGTATGCTGTGTGACGCTCACATCCAGTCTAGGCTAATATCAGCCGTGGGCGGGGCCTATGGTGCGATTATGTATAACTAATAGTCTATCTCTTGCTCTGGAGGTGGGCAAATGCAAATGTATTTGCCAGTGTGACGTCACAGATCCTGTACTATCAAAACAAGCTGTTTGTGGAGCTTGATTACATAATTACTTTTTTATAATGAGGAGGTTCTTTTAAACTATGAAGCTTGCAGGATTTAATAGTACAAAGACCTCTTATATCTCAAAAGATCAAGGCAAATGTGATTTCCCATGCAATGACCCCTTTAAATCAGCTACCATCAGGCCCCTAAAAACAAAACAAAGATCAATCAATCAATCACATTTATTTCTATACATTTCTATATATTTCTATAAAAACAACACGTTGGCCAAAGTGCTTTACATAGCAGGACCTAACAAAATCATACAAGCTAAAAGCAGTCCAAGTTCAGAACAAATACAAATAATACTGTAAATTTAATACAGTTGAATACAAGTGAGAATAAACAGGTCTTTAAGTTAGATTTAAAACATCAAGGAAGTACAGGATCTAATATGAAGAGGTAAGCTCTTGCATAGTCAAAGAGCTGCAACAGAAAAATCCCTGTCTCCTTTTTGAATTTAGTCTTGGTATTAGTTAACTGAGACCTCTGTGAAAAATGTAATGGTCTAGAGGACGTATTTTGCTGAAGAAGTTCACTAATATAACTGGGTGCCAAGCCATTTATACCCTTAAAAACAAATAATAACATCTGAAATTTGACTGGAATCCAATGGAGGGATGCTAATACAGGTGATATATTTTCATATTTCCTAGCCCCAGTCAGAAGCCTAACAGCAGCAATCTGAAACAATAACCTAACCCTAACCCCTAACCGTAGTCATGAAAATGAGGCATGAGAAACACCATAATACAGTGAATTACAATAGTCCAGTCTGGATGTAATTAAAGCATGCATAACAACTTCCAAATCATTAAAAGACAAAAAAGTTAATTGGAAGTGGAAGAATCCACCTCTAACTTTACCTCAGTTTTAAAAATAACACCAAGACTCCTTACTTGATTGTGTACCTTAGATTTAAAAAGTCTTAAATGTTTAACGTTTAGTTGAACTTGAAAGGCTGTACACTATCCCTTCAGTCTTTGTTTCATTCAGCTGGAGAAAACTGGCCACCATCCAATCCTTTGCAGCCTTAACTGACTTGTGATATTTAATCATAGCTAGTTGCTAGTTTGGGGGCCTTCAGAAGTTTTGACATGCTCTGACATTTGTGTTTTTTGTCAGTTGCTTATAAACATATTGATGTCAAAAGTGTTCAGCACAAACTGTGCTACCATAACATGAGAGCAACATGTATATACATGCTTGTATTTTTGAGAGAATAACGTTTATGCGTAGTTTTTGAAAAAACTAAAAATGTAAGACAATTAAGGTGATCTAATATGACCTCTGTAGCGGAAAGCACATTCCAGGGCCCAGTTTATGGACGGGCACCTCTCTACCCGTAACAGTGGACAAAGGTTTGCTACGTTTTGATTGGATCTTGGTGGACGGACACAAACAAGCTGTCCAACGCCATCAGATAAAGATGCTAGGACAACAGCCAGACACCTCTTAGAGGGCAAGAAGACCAGCTCTAGTACCAAGCCCAGGAAGGACAGGCCATCTCATTGGTCCACATACAGTGTGGACCAATCACCCAATTCTGCCCTTCACCCAAATCCCTAGTGTCCTGGTCTATGACTGCCATAAAAAATCCACAGGACCTTAGCAGTAGTGGGTGAAAGAAAGACCACAATCACCCATCCAAATCCATTCATAACTATTTTTGGAAACCTTAAGACTGATGTAAACTACACACATCCATTTCATACTTATTCAGAGAAATAAGTATTCTCAGTGACAGCTATTTGTAATGCAACATCTTACACAGAATCAGCTGTTAATGAACAAATTAATGAACAGTTCAATCTTTTTAGTACAGCATGGGAGGGCAGGGTTCGGACTCATCCCAAAAACTAACCCTCTGTGGCATAAAGCAACATCAATACAGAAGAGACAGCTAGTGATAGGAGAAGTCAAGAGACAGGAGGAGGAAGAGCGATATGCCAAAGCCGTCTCAATGGCCAAGCAGGGGAGATGGACCAACTGGGAGGGTCTAGAGAAGAAAAAGCTCAGCTGGCGTGACATCTGGCAGATGGAGGGAGCTCGACTGAGTTTTGTAATCAGAGCCACATATGACCTGCTACCCTCCCCCCAAAATCTGAAAGAGTGGTATGGAGAAGACCCTGCCTGTTCCCTGTGTCAAGTACCTGCATCCCTAAGGCATATTCTATCAGGGTGTACTACAAGTCTTACCCAAGGGCGCTATACTTGGCGACATAACCAAGTACTCAGAGAGCTGGCATCAATAATGGAACAGAGGCGAACCACCACAAACAATCTCCCACAAACATCGGCAGGACAGGTCAACTTCATAAATTTCGTACCAGCTGGCCAACATCAAGAGAATAGTACAACACCTAAGGATGCAAGCATCCTGCAGTCAGCACGGGATTGGAAATTGAAAGTAGACCTTGATAAGAAGCTTTCTCCCAGAAATAGTGGCTACAACACTCCGGCCAGACATTGTCCTGTGGTCTCCAACAAAAAAGCTGGCATATGTTGTAGAATTAACAGTACCATGGGAAGATGGGGTTGAAGAGGCTTATGAGAGGAAAAAGAACAAATATTCTGACCTGGCAGCTGAAGCATCTCAGAACGGCTGGAAGACCAGCATCTTCCCAGTAGAGGTGGGATGCAGGGGATTTGTTGTCACATCTACTACTAGTTTACTAAAAAAAAATAGGGGTGAAGGGTCGCTCTCTCCAACAGGCCATCAAGTCCATGTCAAGCGCTGCCGAAAAAAGCAGTAACTGGCTCTGGATCAAGCGTAAAGAACCTAACTGGGCAGCAAGGTAGAGACAGATGGTATGCAGTCAGGCTTAGGCCTGACTCAGGGAGAAGGATGCCCCTACCATGCAGAGCCCATCAGGGATATGGAGGGTAAGGCATGGAGGGGGGTGTACCTGGGATGCTGGGTACACCGTTGAGCCTTCTGGAGATGTTGTGGGCTTCAATCAACGAAACGTTGATGAAGCAGGGTGCCCACCTGATGACCCCAATGACATACCTTACCCTTCTTTTCACCACTCCACACCGTCTGCTACAGTCAAGAGTTTCCTACTAAAGGGATTGAAACATCTAGTTCTATTAGCTTTACTTCCATCATGTTTGGTGTCTATTTGTTTAGAATATTGCCAAGGGTATTCTGATGGTGGTTTGGAAAGTGAGAAATGCATTGGTAAACTTTAAAGACATTTGAAAGATTTCTAACTGTGTAAAGTATGCAAATGAGTTCCACAGGGGAAAGAAGGATGGGCAACACGGTGTGTCCCCTCTGATACCAGCAGCCAATAGCAACATTTAAATGGAAAAGCGCCAAATTGCAATCTCCTCCGATTCGGAAAAGGATAAAGGTACCCTTTCAACACACACATTGTTCTGAGTTTGTGCGGCGAGGATGAGACTGTGACAGAGCAACCAGTTTTGAGTTTCTCTTTGAGAGAGACAAATAGATCACCAAGTTCTGAGTCTGAGTCCGGCGAGGATGAGACTGAAACAGTTCAACCAAGTTCTGAGTCTCTGGTTAATCCAGAGAGATAACAAAAGATCTGAGGATCTGAGTCCAGATTAAGGACTTTCTGCAGCTACTTCAGGGCCTCATCTGCGTGTTCTAGATTAAGCACCTTCTGCACCTACTTCAGGGCCTCATCTGCATGTTCCAGATTAAGAACCTTCTGCACCTACTTCAGGGCCTCATCTGTGTGTTCCAGATTAAGAACCTTCTGCACCTACTTCAGGGCCTCATCTGTGTGTTCCAGATTAAGAACCTTCTGCACCTACTTCAGGACCTCATCTGCGTGTTCTAGATTAAGAACCTTCTGCACCTACTTCAGGGCCTCATCTGCATGTTCTAGATTAAGAACCTTCCGCACCTACTTCAGGGCCTCATCTGCATGTTCCAGATTAAGGACCTTCTGCACCTACTTCAGGACCTCATCTGCGTGTTCTAGATTAAGAACCTTCTGCACCTACTTCAGGGCCTCATCTGCATGTTCCAGATTAAGCACCTTCTGCACCTACTTCAGGGCCTCATCTGCATGGTCCAGATTAAGAACCTTCTGCACCTACTTCAGGGCCTCATCTGCGTGTTCTAGATTAAGAACCTTCTGCACCTACTTCAGGGCCTCATCTGCATGTTCCAGATTAAGCACCTTCTGCACCTACTTCAGAGCCTCATCTGCATGTTCCAGATTAAGGACCTTCTGCACCTACTTCAGGACCTCATCTGCGTGTTTCAGATTAAGGACCTTCTGCACCTACTTCAGGACCTCATCTGCGTGTTTCAGATTAAGGACCTTCTGCACCTACTTCAGGGCCTCATCTGCATGTTCCAGATTAAGGACCATCTGCACCTACTTCAGGGCCTCATCTGCATGTTCCAGATTAAGGACCTTCTGCACCTACTTCAGGACCTCATCTGCGTGTTTCAGATTAAGGACCTTCTGCACCTACTTCAGGGCCTCATCTGCATGTTCCAAATTAAGGACCATCTGCACCTACTTCAGGGCTTCATCTGCGTGTTCCAGATTAAGGACCATCTGCACCTACTTCAGGGCCTCATCTGCGTGTTTCAGATTAAGGACCTTCTGCACCTACTTCAGGGCCTCATCTGCGTGTTTCAGATTAAGGACATTCTGCACCTACTTCAGGGCCTCATCTGCATGTTCCAGATTAAGGACCATCTGCACCTACTTCAGGGCCTCATCTGCGTGTTTCAGATTAAGGACATTCTGCACCTACTTCAGGGCCTCATCTGCATGTTCTAGATTATGGACCTTCTGCACCTTCTTCAGGGCCTCCTCTGCGTGTTCAAGATTAAGGACCTTCTGCACCTACTTCAGGGCCTCATCTGCATGTTCCAGATTAAGGACCATCTGCACCTACTTCAGGGCCTCATCTGCGTGTTTCAGATTAAGGACCTTCTGCACCTACTTCAGGGCCTCATCTGTGTGTTCCAGATTAAGGACCTTCTGCACCTACTTCAGGGCCTCATCTGTGTGTTCCAGATTAAGGACCTTCTGCACCTACTTCAGGGCCTCATCTGTGTGTTCCAGATTAAGGACCTTCTGCACCTTCTTCAAGACCTCATCTGCGTGTTCCAGATTAAGGACCTTCTGCACCTACTTCAGGACCTCATCTGCGTGTTCCAGATTAAGGATCATCTGCACCTACTTCAGGGCCTCATCTGTGTGTTCCAGATTAAGGACCTTCTGCACCTACTTCAGGGCCTCATCTGTGTGTTCCAGATTAAGGACCTTCTGCACCTTTTTCAGGGCCTCCTCTGCGTGTTCCAGATTAAGGACCTTCTGCACCTACTTCAGGACCTCATCTGTGTGTTCCAAATTAAGCACCTTCTGCACCTACTTCAGGGCCTCATCTGTGTGTTCCAGATTAAGGACCTTCTGCACCTTCTTCAAGACCTCATCTGCGTGTTCCAGATTAAGGACCTTCTGCACCTACTTCAGGACCTCATCTGCGTGTTCCAGATTAAGGATCATCTGCACCTACTTCAGGACCTCATCTGCGTGTTCCAGATTAAGGACCTTCTGCACCTACTTCAGGGCCTCATCTGTGTGTTCCAGATTAAGGACCTTCTGCACCTACTTCAGGGCCTCATCTGTGTGTTCCAGATTAAGGACCTTCTGCACCTACTTCAGGGCCTCATCTGCATGTTCTAGATTAAGGACCTTCTGCACCTACTTCAGGGCCTCATCTGTGTGTTCCAGATTAAGGACCTTCTGCACCTACTTCAGGGCCTCATCTGTGTGTTCCAGATTAAGGACCTTCTGCACCTACTTCAGGGCCTCATCTGTGTGTTCCAGATTAAGGACCTTCTGCACCTTCTTCAAGACCTCATCTGCGTGTTCCAGATTAAGGACCTTCTGCACCTACTTCAGGACCTCATCTGCGTGTTCCAGATTAAGGATCATCTGCACCTACTTCAGGGCCTCATCTGTGTGTTCCAGATTAAGGACCTTCTGCACCTACTTCAGGACCTCATCTGTGTGTTCCAGATTAAGGACCTTCTGCACCTTTTTCAGGGCCTCATCTGCGTGTTCCAGATTAAGGACCTTCTGCACCTACTTCAGGACCTCATCTGTGTGTTCCAAATTAAGCACCTTCTGCACCTACTTCAGGGCCTCATCTGTGTGTTCCAGATTAAGGACCTTCTGCACCTACTTCAGGGCCTCATCTGTGTGTTCCAGATTAAGGACCTTCTGCACCTACATCAGGGCCTCATCTGTGTGTTCCAGATTAAGGACCTTCTGCACCTACTTCAGGGCCTCATCTGTGTGTTCCAGATTAAGCACCTTCTGCACCTACTTCAGGGCCTCATCTGTGTGTTCCAGATTAAGGACCTTCTGCACCTACTTCAGGGCCTCATCTGCATGTTCTAGATTTAGGACCTTCTGCACCTACATCAGGGCCTCATCTGTGTGTTCCAGATTAAGGACCTTCTGCACCTACTTCAGGGCCTCATCTGTGTGTTCCAGATTAAGGACCTTCTGCACCTACTTCAGGGCCTCATCTGTGTGTTCCAGATTAAGCACCTTCTGCACCTACTTCAGGGCCTCATCTGTGTGTTCCAGATTAAGGACCTTCTGCACCTACTTCAGGGCCTCATCTGTGTGTTCCAGATTAAGGACCTTCTGCACCTACTTCAGGGCCTCATCTGTGTGTTCAAGATTAAGGACCTTCTGCACCTACTTCAGGGCCTCATCTGTGTGTTCAAGATTAAGGACCTTCTGCACCTACTTCAGGGCCTCATCTGTGTGTTCAAGATTAAGGACCTTCTGCACCTACTTCAGGGCCTCATCTGTGTGTTCCAGATTAAGCACCTTCTGCACCTACTTCAGGGCCTCATCTGTGTGTTCCAGATTAAGCACCTTCTGCACCTACTTCAGGGCCTCATCTGCATGTTCTAGATTTAGGACCTTCTGCACCTACATCAGGGCCTCATCTGTGTGTTCCAGATTAAGGACCTTCTGCACCTACTTCAGGGCCTCATCTGTGTGTTCCAGATTAAGGACCTTCTGCACCTACTTCAGGGCCTCATCTGTGTGTTCCAGATTAAGGACCCTTTGGTGCTCCAGGAGATCAGCATCCCACAGATCTTCGTGTTCAAGACTGTTGTACAGATTCCAGCTCCTTTCCCACTGCATTGTCACCCAGCACAACCAGTGGAAGAAGTCACCTCCATCGGACTAGTTACTCAATCACGTGGAACGTAAATATCACTTAACCAAACCTCTTTCCAGAAACCATGGCATTGTTGTATATTATCAGTATATGATTTTCTAATTTACATTAATTTACATAACTGATGCTAGTTAATAATAATCTTTTGCTTATTTGTTTGATGCATAATAAGGTTCTTCACCTTAGTTTCAGAGAAGCAACAGTTTATCTTTCCATACGATACCGCAACTCTTCCATAGCCACACTCAACTTAATCACATGTATTTTATGTATCTTATGCACTTTATTCTTTTACGATTCATTGTATTCATTTAGTAGTTGTGTTAGTTATTCTTGTTTATCTTTTGTTAATAAAATCTATTTTATTACAATTGTGTCTTACTTGTGCTGATAATACCGAAGAGGCTCTACAAGTTAGAAATCTCTCCAATCTTTCAGATAAGTCAGCTGACCAACTCTCCCCACTTTACATTCAATCTAAAATGGTTGACCAGCTCCTGTGTGGAGTGTTCTCATAGGGCCAAGGTAAAAGACCTTGACTAGTGTCCCAAACTAAGAGAGGGGGAAGGTGGTCATCTGATGTACTCATAACCACACCTTAAGTGACGTGTGATCCAAAAATCACAACGTCCGCGGTGACGTGAGTACCAATCACTACCTTACTTAGCGTCCTTGGATGGACGAAGGTAAAATAACTAGGCTACATAATTGCCGTCCCTTGTTTGGGCCCAAAAGTGAAATTATTACACCTCTGTAATAATTGAAGTGTCTGCAGAGACCGTGTCAATTAGACTCCCCTGAAATTGCATCATTGACACGGCATCCTCAATAAACCCGTCTCCGGCGTGATGACTCCGATCTTTCGAATATTCCGATCTATTATGACCTCTAACCTGTAAAGTTGCCAGAATAATAATCATACGCTGTTTGTTAATTGGCCAGAGGAGAACTGCCCCCCCGACCCCGACTGAGTCTGGTTTCTCCAAGGTTTATTTTCCTCCATTCTGCTCCTGATGGGGTTTGGGTTTCCTTGCCACTGTTGCCTCTGGTTTGGCTTGCTCAGTTGTGGACACTGAAGTTTCAACAAAATATCCAAAAAAATCTAATTATTAAACTAAATTAATCATATAAACTAAATTACTGATCTAATTACTGATCTAAAGCCCACACTGTCACTGTAGGATAACTGAAATGAACTGATGACATCAGCGTTTTCTCCGGAGCGGCTGTACGGCTGAATCAAATTATGCTGCATTATTTTCCTGTTTAAGACTGTGAAGCTGCTCTGAAACAATCTGCATTGTTAAAAGAGCTATATAAATAAAGTTGACTTGACTATTTATGTTATTTTTCCACTTTAAGTATACTACTAGGTTCCTATTTAGGTAGTATTTTTTTATCCTTGATATAGCATTAAATGTACTTTTTACTCATTCTAAACACATAGTTTAGATGTCGTGTTCATCTAAACACGTCATGTTCATTTTTATAGTAATAAAATAATTTAGTTCAGTTAGAGAACAGACAATGCAATTAAAAACTGAACGTGTCTGCTCGACACAGCATGAGCCGAACGAGAGTCAGATCTCATTCATCACGCGTGAGGAGCTGAACGACATGATCGCAAGAGACTTGGTTTCAAAGCGACATGTAAAAGCGCATATTTGTGCTGTTTTGTTGTTGTGTTTCTCGTTAAAAATAATATGTTAATGAACCCATCATTCAAGCAACTCGCCCTCAAACTGCTGTCGATTCTAAACCGAAAGTAAAATGAGCACAGCCACCCCGCAGTCATTCTCGACGCATGTCCAGTCTGGCGCAGTTCAGCCAATGGAAGCTTATCTTTCACAGGAATTCATTGAGAACACTCACTTTGCGCCGCACCGCTCCGTTATCAATGCCCGAGCGGCTGTCTGTGTCTGTGACATTCTGTGAGGGAGATCCTCCCCTGTGGGCGGCTGAAAACATGCAGAACTAGCTCCTGTAGTCTCTAGCCTCTGGCCAAAAAGCCTCTGATGATGATAAATGATAAATATTAGTTTTTTCCAGACACAAAATACATTAATCTCTCATCTCAGAGGGATATGAGGGGGGAAAGTACGATCATTCGAATGTACTACCGGGTTTCTATTGATACAAAGCTGAATGCTAATCGCTGAAGTAACCCTTTAAACGCACAGTTACCTGACATATATTTTTAAGAAGATTTGTAGATTCACTCCCTCTGTGTGAGTAAGATCCGTGTAGATTCACTCTGACGGACAACAAAGTACCCAGCAGGCACCGGACATCAATATGACGTCAGATTGACGTCAGAACCCAACGTCAGATTGACGTCAACGTCCAATGTTGGATGGATGTTGCATTTTGGTTGAAAATGAAAATCGGGTTGACGTCAGAACCCAACATCAGATTGACGTCAGAACCCAACGTCAATCTGATTTTCATTTTCAACCAAAATGCAACGTCTGTCCAACGTTGGACGTTGACGTCAATCTGACGTTGGGTTCTGACGTCAACCCGATTTTCATTTTCAACCAAAATGCAACATCCATCCAACATTGGACGTTGACGTCAATCTGACATTGGGTTCTAAACTCAACACCAGATTGACATCAACCTCCAACATTGGACAGATGTTGCATTACATTCATATTGAAACTGGCCATTATCTCATTTGTCATCAGCCTGTGGATATAAAAAGAAAAGGATTTAAATGTCCAAATAATTAATAATACATAACACATTATGAACCGGTTGTCATAATTTTTGTCAGGTTCGTCATATCTAATGCAGATGTCACACTGGTTCTACTCTGGTGCTAGATGGAAGGTCATGGGCTCACCCATGCCAGGTTTTTATCTTCTGGCAACACAAGGGATAACATGCAATTCCAAAATCTAAAACCTAAAAATCTCTAAACATTTACTTAGGTCTGTTGTGAATATGGACACAAAAAAAAGAGAAGAAACAACTGACTGAGCAATTATTAAATGGAACCAAAAGCAATGGTTTAGGATATTTCACACTATGAATTCAGTGATATCACCAGTCTGTAATCTTTGTCGTTGCTGCTTCTTCTTCTTCTTCACTTGTTTTAATCAAGAGATGCTGTACTCATTCAGGAGATGTGTAA
The DNA here is from genome assembly GCA_033150135.1 of Gobio occitaniae. Lineage (NCBI taxonomy): Eukaryota > Metazoa > Chordata > Actinopteri > Cypriniformes > Gobionidae > Gobio > Gobio occitaniae. The sequence continues at coordinate 63,065 of JARQWZ010004767.1, forward strand.
TAGCGCCCCCTACCGTATAACATGGAAAGTGGAAAATATCGTAGAGATAACAAAAGACAGAAATAAATCAATCACGACTCTTGACGGAATAACTTTTAATAAGGGTTCATCTATATTTATATGCACTGATATATAATTTAATGCAGACTATGCAGTCATATTTTACATTTGATTACTATTTGTGAAGCTGAAAATCTAGTTTAGACCTATATTAGCCTACATCATTTGTATGTTTGTTCTGCTGTATTGATTTGTGTTGTTGCTCGTAATTTTTTTAATAATTATTTGTTCTTATTTTATTACTGATTTAACAATATTTAAAATATACATTAGTTAGGCTAGTAGTTTTTGGAGTCATAACCTTATTTATTAAGGTTACAATCAAAAACAACAAAAACAATACTGGGCTTATTTTGTTTTATTTATTACTTTTTTTGTGGTGGGGCCAGTGAAAATTTTGGCAGGGCAAGTAGAAAAAAATCCTTATATAAAAAATGAGTCCTTATAAAAAAAAAAAAATTTAAAAAAACAACGGACGCGTGAGCTCCATGTAGAACAGAAAAGGTGACAATACTAAACAGACAAAATGTGTTTTTTTTTCTTCTTAAAAATAAAATCCGGAGAAACAGCTCAAGCAAAGCCTCATTGGTTGTGTTATAAATAGTTGTGTGATGAATAAATGTTGTTTTATATTTATTTACCAAATGTGCACTCTTGTCATTTCAGCTCACTGTAGAAATGCACCAATACAAACATCCGCCAACTGCGTGCCGCGTCTGGCAACACCACGTATCCGTAACACGCCCGCTCCTCGACACTAGTAGTTTCGGGAGGTCTACTCCACTTCAAATGTGTTAAAACTAATAAAATATCAACGTCTAATGATGTTAGAATCTGACGTCAATATGATGTTGGCTTGAGACGTTGGCTCAGTGTTAGATTTTGGTTAGTTAATACCACAACCTAAAACCAACAAAGGATCAACATCTAGGGCCCTATCTTGCACCCAGCGCAATTGACTTTGTACACCGACGCATGTGTCATTCCTATTTTGCACCCGCGCAAAGCGCGCTTTTCCCTCCACAGAAGCACGTCGCTAAACTAGTGAATGAACTTGCGCTACCTGGGCGGTTCAGCGCAAAAAAGGAGGCGTGTTCCGGCGCAAACAATCCCTGGTGCTATTTTGCTGTTCCATTAAACAATTGCGCCACTGACCAGAAAAAACCTAGTCTAAAGTCAGTGGCGCGTTGCGCGTTGTTCATTATGCTATTTTAAGGGCGCATGCTTGACCATAATGTATAGCGTGCACAACGCGCATACACTTTGCTCATGTAATCTACACAGATGCAACAGTTATTTTTGCAAATCATAAATTGTTACACTAAAAAATATTAACACATGAGATGACGGAAATCATTGTGGTGTGCCACGAAGATGTGAAAAAATAGGCATAAATCTAGCTTACAAATTATTCAGGCTAATTGTTGTCTAATAATTAAGGATCAGACCTGTTTGCCCAATAGTGTCAACTTCTGGCAAGACATATATGTATATAAGGTCATCTAACAAATTGGTTTGTCCGTCAAGAACCAGGAAAAAAAAGTCGGTGAGGGTGGACGCAGCGATGTCCTCTGCTGGCGTCAGGTCCTGAGTAGAGGCAGATCCACCTCCCGTTACACGGCATGCCTGATTGATGCTGGCAAGCTTGGACTTTCCCCGTCTTCTGATGTCATTGTAGCGCTTGCGGCACTGGTGCGACGTCCTGGGGATGCCAGCTGATGAAACAATTGTGGCTATTTCCTCCCACGCCTGTTTAACCGACGCTATTTTGGGTGGGTTTCTCCCATCCCCATACAACACAACTTCTCTGTCTTTCACTGCTCTTACACGCACATCAGTCTCCTCGGCTGTGAACCGCTCCTGGCGTGCGCCTGGTAAATACGCCATAATAATAGCAATCCATAATGGAACTTGCGCACCTGCTTTTACAGGGAATGTTGGATGACGCTCGGATTGGTTTATTCACGTTACGCCCAAACCACACCTATGAATAATGAAGCTACTTCAGACCAACCCATTTTAGATTTGCGCCGGGCGCAAGAGCCATTTATCCCGCCGGGAAAATAGCAACAGCGCCGAGACCCGCCCACAAAGTTACTTGCGCTTCGCGCTTTGACACTTGCATTTCAGATCGTTAAAATAGGGCCCCTAATGATGTTAGAATCTGACGTCAAAATGATGTTGGCCTGAGACGTTGGTTCAACGTTAGATTTTGGTTATTTAATACCACAACCTAAAACCAACAAAGGATCAACATCTAATGATGTTAGAATCTGACGTCAATATGATGTTGGCTTGAAACGTTGGTTCAACGTTAGATTTTGGTTAGTTAATACCACAACCTAAAACCAACAAAGGATCAATGGTTAATGATGTTAGAATCTGACGTCAAAATGATGTTGGCCTGAGACGTTGGTTCAACGTTAGATTTTGGTTAGTTAATACCACAACCTAAAACCAACAAAGGATCAACATCTAATGATGTTAGAATCTGACGTCAATATGATGTTGGCTTGAGACGTTGGCTCGATGTAGGATTTTGGTTACTTTACAACACAACCTAAAAACAACTAAATATCAACATCAGATGACGTTGGTATTGGACGTCAAATTAACGTTGGCATTAGACGTTGAGCTGACGTTGAATTTTGGTCACCTGACGTCACAACCAAAATGTAACCAAATATCAACGTCTTATGACGTTGTGTGCCTGCTGGGTAGTAAAACCCTGACTCTCCATTTCTTCCTCTCCAGATAGGGGTACCCTAAACTTAGTGATAAAAGTTATATATTTTATTTTCTTATGCATATGCTGTGATTATTTTATGAATATTATAATACCATTTCTGCATAAAGCACTTTAAATTACCATTGTGTATGAAATGTATTATATAAATAAACTTGCCTTGCCTATGCCTGCACATACGGGACAAACTGGATTCCGTATGAGGAGGTTGTTGCTGCAGCTGCTGCTCCTGCACACGCTAGTGAGTGTATTGCACACCGGTTCATTCTGAACTTGCATTCTTAAATTCATCAGTGAATCTAATCACCATTCAGGCAAAAGTTCGCTTTAAGAATGACCACACTGCTGATGTGATCATATGGCTAGTTACTGCAGATGCATAATCAATATTATTATCAGCATGGCATATTGGCATAATTCTTCATATCAGGCCAATGCCGATGTTCTACATTTTCCTTTATCGGTCAATTCTCATGACATGCCGATAATATTGTGCATCTCTACAACAGATGTTTCAGGGTAGATGGGCTAGAAATGCAGATTCCGATGACTTCTGACTTCCCATGACCAACCATCGTTTAAATTAACAATCAATTAGTCAATTAGCCAGTGAAAGTGCTGAGTGGCTAGTAACTTTGGAAAACCACGAGCCACAGTGACTGCTGAGCAAAAAAGTTAATGTCAAACCCTGTATAATTTAATTTAAGCATGACAAAGTCAACTTTAATCATATAAAATGTAATTTCCAAACAGCAAAATTGTGGCCAGTGAAAATGCTGAGTGGCTAGTAACTTTGGAAAACTGAGCTGCGGGGTTTAATTTGAAGTTGTCTGTCCATGTTTTTTTTACTCTAATAGAATTCGACCCCATTGACAAGCATTATATGAGTGACACACAGCAACGGTTGGATTTGTGTAGAATTTGTGTTCTACTGAAGAAACGAAGACACCTACATCTTGGATGCCTTAGGCATAAGCAGAAAAACATCACATTTTCGTTTTTGGGTGAACTATTCCTTTAAATTATTCAAAAATCGTTAACATCCCTACTTCTGACAGATTCCATCTGTGCACGTCAGTGACAAGATTCCGAATACTAAGCGGGTACTCACGATCATAAATATGAAGGGTGGTAACTCTTAATGTGCAAAAACAAAAGAGTAAAGAAACAACAAACACCAGGCGATGGCTTGCCAATACACACTGGTGCCATCTTGCCTGAGCTTATCCTTATATTATCCTTATCTAGATACAATGTCAATGAATGATTCAATGAATTAATCTAGAGTCAATGAAAATAGAAGCATGTAGAAAATAGCTACAGTTTTCAGATACATTCAAAACAACAAACAGGCAATATAGGTGCACTTGAAAAAAATCTATGTACCTGCATAAAGTTTAAAGAAACTACAGAGATGATAAGTATATCTTTTGACTAAATTATTCAGAAGATTGTAAAATGTTGTGACCATTAGTAGGTGCTACTGTTCTCACTAGTTCAACACACCATAGCATTGCAAAGATACAGCTTGGAAAAGCTGACCTACAGGGGTTGGAATTATATAAATTGAGGTGGAAGGTGCTGGTGTACAAAGCTCTGCGGGCACCAGAGCTTGATGTAATGAGTTAAAAAGTCACACCTGGAGAAGACAATCATGCGCAAACCCTACAAACTGACTTCAAAATGGCACATGGGACAGAAAACAGGAAGTATAACAAATGTCCAAGGACAAACACAGAAAACATAAAACAAGAACAAATTGTGGGATCCAGTTTAGCAGGAGCATCTATAACCTTAACAGCCCAGTTGTTTGGTGTTTACAGAATTATGACAGCATATACAAATCATGGTAAGACTTTATAAGTAGAAGAATAGTGGTCGAAAATCAAAATCGAATGATACAGACCATCGACACTAAGAAACATTGAGTCCAAATAACACAGAACTACTGCAGGAAAAGTGCCAGCAGAACTCAATATCCACCTGAAAAGCCATGTTGCCACGAAAACAGGCTGCAGAGAACTTCACAAAGCCAACATCCATGGAGGAGCTGCAATTCCTAACTCTTTAAATCACAGACACCACTGCTAGAATGCGAAAAAGATGGTGTCATGATTATAAAACCTGGACAGCTAAAGACTGGAAACAAGTGGTATGGTCTGATTAATCATAATTTACTGTATATTATTCCCATCAGCAGGTCAAGTTTATTTATGGAGAACCCACAAGGAAGCTTAAAACTCAGACTGTCTGGTTCCAACTTTCAAAAATGGGGGTTGATTTGTGATGATTTGGGAAGCCATATCTTGGTATTTGGCTGGCCTCATAATTAACCTAAATGGCCGAGTTACTGCCATCAAGTATTTGGAAATTGTAGGTGATCTCTTATGCTCCTATTGGTTTCCGAGCAATTTTTTAAGATGATAATGCACCCAGACACCAGTATGAATTTCAACATCTGCCCATACCAGCTCAATCACCTGACTTGAACCACTTTGGGCGGTTTTGCAGAGGAGAGTGAAAAGCAGATTCCATCCTGCAACCTCTTTGAAGCAACTGGCTCAAAGCAAATTAGTTTGAATAATTTTAAGAGTTCACCCTCAAATGCATTTGCATAGTGAATGTTTTAAGGAGTTGGAAAAGAGTTATATATAAGACATCAAATTGTTAATAACGTGGTTCCAAGCTATTTAGAAAAGTACTTTCATATGGTGAGACAACAGCATTCCCATGACACTAGGGGCAGGAAGTTTAATATATGTCGATGTAAATTAAAGAGTTTGGTGGGAAAAAATGTGTTGTTATACACTAGTGTTATTGCATGGAATAAATGACCAGTGTCAATAAAGGGAATTAAGGATTTGAGTTTTAAAAGATGGGATAAAAATGGCTGTTTAGTGATGCTAGTTAGGTTGTTTTATGGGTGTAAATTGTTTATAGTGATTGTATTGTTTAAATGTGAATTGTGTTTAATGTTTTAAAGTTAGTACTTGGTTAGGAGATACTGTTTCTCTGTTCCTACTGTACATATACATCTATGACACTATACTTTATGAACATTGAGGGCCGCAATGGAAATAAGCCAATGGCTTTATTGTGTTTTTATCCTCAACAGTTTTTTTTAAGTGTATGGGATACTTGTTATTCAGTTTTTGTAAACTTGTCAAATAAATTTAAATTCAATTCAACTGGAAGATAGACTAATGGTACAACCACTGGTGTAGTGCAGGCTATACGCAGGTATACGGCGTATACCCACTTCTTTATCAGTCGGCATTGCGTATACCCACTTTTAAATCCCCTCTGATGCGCAGATTCAGCAGTGTTCTGCATTAGCCATGACAGTCCAGCACATCATTTATAATTATTTGTATATAACGTCGTATCACAAAATTACAATTCAATTACTATTCTTTATCGATTAACTTGGAGTTAGTGAAGGCGGGATAGGCGGAATCACGCTGAATGACATACAACAGAAGCGCTCTCTCTGTTGCACGCGCGATCAGTTCTCCTTGCGCCTGAATATTCAAATACACGCGCACACAGATGTCAAAATATCCATCGTGTGGAGTATCTCACAAGAACACAGTCGGTTATGGCTTAAGTGTACGTAAACAGGTGGGTAATAACTGGATATGTGTCCGAATATTACGTCGATTTATTCAGCAGCCCAATTAAATACCTGTCTGTCATTAATGTTAATCAAACAACCACAGGTGTTAAATAAATGTATACTTATTAAATAAACCTACTGTATCTGATTTTTTTATTTTATTTAGGCTACTATTGTTTTTGTAATTTGCTTATTTTGCTCTTTTATATAGCCTAAAAAATAACTCATATCATATTAAATTTCTCATATTAGCCTGATGCTCATATTGCCCACCTGCACATACCAGCTGATATGCAATGTAGTCTTGATTTGGGTGGTCACTCTGCATTTGAAAGTTTGAAAGGGTTTTAAATCTTCTAAATCGAGTAAAATGACTCAAAATCAAGTAAGCAATTTAAGCATGCCAAAGTCAACTTTAATCATATAAAATGTAATTTCCAAACAGCAAAATTGTGGCCAGTGAAAATGCTGAGTGGCTAGTAAGTTTGGAAAATCACGAGCCACAGTGACTGCTGAGCAAAAAAGTTCATGTCAAACCCTGTATAATAGTTTAACATATTGTTTTGAATATTTTGTTGAATTCCTTGAAAGATGATGATATTTAAAAAAAAAATCTTATATTAATTCGTTAGGCCTGCGTAGGACCAGTAATATTTGCAAATTGCAACTTAAATTTATAATGTTGGCACACTCAGGCCTACACTATCTGTTGCAAATGAGCCATTCCAAGAGATAGTTCACAAAATAAACTACTGGCAGAGACTGTTTTGAGAGAATAGTTGTTTGACAGGTTTGAAAACCCCTGGAATAAGGAATAGTCAAAATGTATAATTATGTTGTCTCTCTATTGTCTGTATGCCAGTATTGATTGCAAAATCTATAGATATAAATCATAGGCATAAATTAAGAGTCTACCCACTTCTCCAGGCACCACTACACCACTGGGTACAACGTTCAACTGGACACATTATTTTATCTAAATTATGTCCTCCTCACTTTCAGAAATTTCTAGACTCATCCGCCTCATGTTACTTTTAGGGTGTGTTCACACTTGGCATGTTTGGTTAGATTAAAACTAACCCTGGTGTGATTGCTCTCTTGGTGCGGTTCATTTGAACACTGCCATCTGAACCCTGTGTGCACCAAAAAAGTAGACCGAGAGCGAGATCCTGAAAAGATGGGTCTCATTCGCTTCTAAACAAACTCTGGTGCCGTTCGAATGATACATGAACGCAACACGGACCAAAGACATGTAAACAAACAAAAAACAAGTTGAGACCCTAAAAAGGCTCATGCATATAGTTTTTTTCTCGTCATAGTAGCGAGTTTGCCCATCACATTTCAGTACAGGCATCAGAACCGCGTCTCCTGTCAGCAGATCATGTTTGTGTGTGTGATGGAGGGATTCTTGCCGCTGACACCTTTACACATTTTATAATCTCTTCATGAGTTCTCAGCTGGTCAAAATACCATCATATGCAGGCTACGCACACACAACAAGCACATTTATCCCTGCACAAAGCATTGTTTTGGATGTTCGGTTAGTTCTGTCTCAAAATAGGCAATGCATCACAAAAAGCTGACCAATCAGGTTGTGAATGTATCCCTATGCCTTTAGGTTCGGTATCTTTTGGTTCGGTGATAAAAAATGGCTAATCGGACTGTGGCGAGGTGGACGAGCGAGAGACATGGGAGAAGCGAGCGAGATCGGTGTGGTTGATTGAGAATGAACGTCACCTGCGAGGCACACCGGTCTCGAGTCCTCTCATGAGGGAGCACGGAGGCATATAAGGACGAGCGGCTCCAGTGAAGGACGAGAGAGGACCAGGCCTGGATGTTAAGTTGTGTTTTATTTATGTTTTGTTTATGTATGTGTGCGGCAGTCGTCCGTGAGGGGCTGCTGCTTTTACTTTCACTTTGTTTGTTTATTTTATTAAAGTTATTGTTGACACAAACTTTACTACACGGACCATGACAAAATTTTGTTGTTTTTTTGTCTGGACCAAACAAACCAAACTACAAGTGTGAACACACCCTTAAAGACACATTCATATAATGTATCCCCATTTTTCAAATCATTCCTACAATGCTGGACATTATATGTTTTTTTAATTAAAATTCCATTTAAATCTAAAGTGTGCAGCTGTTGTATTTGTGAAATGGTTGTACCTGAATCTATGGACTGTGGCAGAGTTTCAGTGCTGTGGGAATGGGACTGTCCCTCACTGCTGATATTAGATGCATGGGGAATCAGTTCACTGCAGATTACAGAACAGACAATTACATCTAGCATATATAATGTCTAAGAAGATTAATTCATGCATCAATAAGGCCTTACCTTTGCCCGGACAGTGGCAATGAGAAACGTCTTTTCTGTGTTTTTACAGCAGAGTCCAGGTTGAGAGGTCTTCAAATATTTGGAGGTATACAGTGTAAGATTCTGTTGCATTATCCAGCATTTACCACAATATGGTAACATCAATATGGCAGCAGTTCCTTTAGTCATGCTTTAGATTTAGATTTGTCTAGTGAAATATCTAAGACACTTACTGGCTTAGCACAGCTGTATTTTCTTTGGTCCTCATTTCATCTGTAGAGTAAGGAATAAAATCGCCTTAGATTTAACGTACCACAATAAAGTTTTACACACACACACACACACAAATATATGTGCGGAAAAATGATTATTTTCAACCATCATTCTGACCCTTTTTAAGGCATGCCATTAAAATAAACCAACCACTTGTTTGTGAAGCTGGGATCCTTCTGAAGTCTGTTCATTTATCCTGTATGTCGGCAGACTCAAGTGATCATAGTGGACTCTATTTGCTTTGACGCTATGTGATGCTCACATCCAGTCTAGGCTAAAATCAGCCGTTAAGCCACTGAATCCGCTTCCGTAAAATCCTGTCCCACAAAAATATACGTTACCTTCTCCCGCTCCCGCCTGCAACATTCATGTTTTGTCCCTCAAAAGCTCACATAAAAGTATAAATAGATTTTTTTCTGTACGTCCATGAACATAAAAGCAAGTGCATGCATGGTTTGGCATGCAAGAATGCGCGCAATGTGTATAATTATAATAATTCCTATAAAGCTGATGTGGTGAGGGGGGCGTGGTTTAGCGAAGTCTGTGACGGGAGAGAGAGTCAGAGGACGAGCGGCACGTAAGTGAATCAAGGCCAAATGAGAAACACCTGTCTCTTGTTTCAGTGATTGGCATGGGGAGACAGGATATAAGCCACCCAGGAAATGGGACAGAGGAGAGAGGAGCTGGACAGACACACACTGGGACACGAGAGGAGAGAGCTGCAGAGAGGAACTGCCAGAAACAAACCATTGACAAAGAGAGAGAGAACATTTAATTTGAGTTGTGCGAGGTGCACGTTGTTTGTGATCTAAGTTATCACAAAATAAAAGTGAGTTTGTGTCCCAGTAAGCCGACCCCTTGTCTTCTTCCTTGTCCCTTTACGAACTTTGTTACATTGGTGCCGAAACCCGGGAGGAAGAGATGCTACTTGCGGACGTCATCCAGGCGCTCGCGGGCCTGCATCTGGAGCAACATCAGTTGATGCTGGAGATCCGGGAGGAGCAGGAGCGGCGTTTTCAGGCGCTCCTCCTGGCCCTGGCTCCTGGCCCAGTTTATTGCGCGGTTGCCCAGGAAGATCGCGCAATGGGTCCAGTGCCACCGGCCGGCGTCGCTGAACAAAGCCTTCCAGCTGGCGGAGGATCAAATGGTGGCGTGCCCAGGGGTCGGCGAACCCCTGCCGGCGGCTTCTCTCTCTCTCCCCTCTTCTTCTGCTTCCTTTTCTTTTAGGCCGGTGCCAGCTCCCCGGACGAGGGGAGGGTTCCAGTCCCGAGGTCTGCCCCGAGGACGGGTCGAGGAACTCCAGGGCGGAGCATCGGGCTCGCGGGTGCCCTCTAGGGGCAGGGAGCCGGCCGGGTTCCCTCCAGCTCCAGCTCCTGGTCCCGTTTCCCCTTTCTCTCCAATTTCAGGGATAAAAGCATAGAGTGGAGGTGGCAGTTAACCCGCACCTACGACATCCGCTAATTTTGGGTACGAATTGGTCAGCATTTGGTTTATTGGGGTATCTATATGCGGATGTCTCTGGGGAAAAGAAGGGACGGGGAGAGAAAGCGGCTGTGCAGGTTGGGGAGACTGAGCCGGGACCATCGGGTACTGTTGCAGAGGAACGGAGTGGTGTAGAGAGGCTGATCCTCACTGAGCGCAATGACTTTCCTCTGGAGAGGTCCCAAGATGAGTCGCTGAAAAATGCGTTTGCACAGGTCCGGTCGATCGACGGGCAGCTTTTCCATCCTGAGCAGCCACTCTCTTATCCTTATTTTGCCATATTAAAAGACAGGTTGTATCGAGTGACCCAGGACACTCAGTCAAACCAAAATACAACCCAGTTGTTAGTACCAAAAAGCCATCGGGAAATGCTTTTCCAGGCGGCTCATTCTAATCCTATGGCCGGTCATTTAGGTCAAGCGGCCACACTGAATCGTTTAATGGTCCGTTTTTTTTGGCCGGGCATTCACGAGAACGTGCGCAGATGGTGCGCGTCGTGTCGTGAATGTCAGCTGGTAAATCCACCGGCCGTTTTAAAAGCGCCATTGCGCCCTCTTCCGCTTATGCAGGTCCCCTTCGAGGGAATTGGCATGGACCTCATCGGACCATTAGAGCGATCCGCACGGGGGCATCGTTTTGCATCGGTCCTGGTGGACTATGCAACACAATACGCCGAAGCGATTGCTCTTCGTAGCATTTCTGCGAAGAGTGTTGCGGAGCCTTTGTTTAGTTTAATCTCCCGGGTGGGGATCCCGATAAAGAGATCCTCACTGATCAAGGCACGGCGTTTATGTCACGTACATTACGCAAACTTTATGGATTATTGGGCGTTAAAGCGATCCGCATCAGCGTCTATCACCCACAGACGGATGGATTAGTGGAACGTTTTAATCGCACTTTGAAGACAATGATCCGAAAGTTCATACAGGAAGACGCTAAAAATTGGGATAAATGGTTGGAACCCCTATTGTTCGCTGTACGTGAGGTCCCGCAAGCCTCCACCGGATTTTCCCCGTTCAAGCTTCTCTATGGACCTCAGCCCCGGGGGGTGTTGGACGTCCTCAGAGAGGCTTGGGAGGACGGACCATCGCAAGGCAAAAACGAAATTCAGTATGTCATGGACCTGAGAACAAAACTCCACACATTTGGGCGGCTATCCATGGAGAATTTGTTACAGGCTCAAAACAAACAGAGCCGGCTATACAATTGTGGAACGAAACTTCGTGAATTTTCACAGGGAGATAAAGTGCTTGTATTACTCCCAACTTCTAGCTCAAAATTGCTCGCCAAGTGGCAAGGGCCATTTGTGGTCACACGGCGAATAGGGGATCTCGATTATGAGGTGGTTCGATCGGATAGGAGTGGGGCACATCAAATATACCACCTTAAAAAATGGAGTGAGGCGGAGTCAGTGATGTTGGCAGCGGCTGTGAGCGGAGAGGAGGATCTCGGGCCAGAGGTGAGCACAAAAAGTACATCCCTCGCCCTGGCTCCAGGAGGAGATTATCTCTCGCCGTTGCATCTCACTGACATAGCCCAGTTGCAGGAACTTTTTGCGGATGTGTTCTCGCCCGTACCCGGTCGGACAAACCTCATTCAGCACCATATCGAGACAGAGCCGGGCGTGGTGGTTCGCAGTCGGCCGTATAGGTTACCAGAACACAAGAAAAAAGTGATTCAAGAAGAATTAGAGGCGATGCTAGAGATGGGAGTGATAGAAGAATCCTACAGTGATTGGGCCAGCCCGATAGTTTTAGTTCCTAAAATGGACGGCTCAGTCCGATTCTGCGTGGATTATTGCAAGGTGAACGCTGTGTCGAAATTCGACGCATATCCAATGCCAAGGGTTGAGACTGAGCCGTCCACCACGTTTAATTTGAGTTGTGCGATGTGCACGTTGTTTGTGATCTAAGTTATCACGAAATAAAAGTGAGTTTGTGTCCCAGTAAGCCGACCCCTTGTCTTCTTCCTTGTCCCTTTATGAACTTTGTTACAGCTGACATCTCAGTTCATTGCGATCTCACAAAGCTCCGTTATCAATTAAGCTGACTGCACAATTAATTTTTCATAATGTCTACATTTTCTTTTATTATAATCTGAGGATTTGACAGCATGAAGAATTCAGGACTGAAAAAACATGTTTTGAGCAGTGAGTGGATTCTATCTTAAATGCATCTGATTGGCCATGGCATTCAAGAAATCAACACACATGTCTGTGATTGGCTACATTGCACACTGCAGCAAAAACATAAAATAGACATAAATAACATAATAAATAGAAACTCCACCTTTGCTAGTGCCTGTTAATCATTTTTATTTTGTTTTAGTTGTTCTTGTTGCTTTTGTGCAATAGATGAATAACAATTTATTTGTTTTTAGATTTTTTATTTTTAGATATTTCTATTTTACCGCCCGCGCCCAGTCATCAAATCTAGTTCCGCACTGCACTCTATGCGTTGGGTCTTGCGGGAGTGCAGGTCTCTACATTGTTCTATCTAGATGCAATGCAAAGGGTCATCAAAAACAGAAGCATGTAGAAAATAGCTACAGTTTTCAGAAACATTCAAAAGGACAAGCACGCAGTATAACTGCACTTCAATTTCCATGTAAATCTAAATTGTGTGGTTGGTGCTTTCGTCGGGTGAAATGGTTTTACCTGGATCTAAGGACTTTGTTGAAGCAGGTTGCTGAGTGCTGGGATGAAGGGATTGTCCCTCACTGAAGGTCACGCTATTCTTTAGACACCTAAGCTTTGCAAGTGAAATACACAGAAATAGCCAAGTTAACAAAATAGTCAACGTCATCTAGCATGCATAAGATAAAGATGAAAGCATCAATATGACCTTTCTTTTATCTGAGTAGCCACATGCAACTTATTGTCAATGGAATGACACAAAAATACTTTAACATAGGGCTGGATGATTAATCGAAACCGAAATTCAGAACTTCTAACCGAAGTAATTTTCCCATGTCGGTTATTTCGGTTTAAGTCACGTGACTCCGCACCGTCAGTCACATCAAGTGCAGCTTGCAGGCACACGGAAAGATGCAGGACTCAGGAGCAGTTATCTGTGTTTATAGATGCCCAGAATTACTATGGTAATGGCATGTTTTACACAGTTTATACAGGTCAGTTAATCGCCGTTCTTATATGCACTGTTACACACACACAGAGACGGCGCACGCAAGCCCCGAAGCCAGATCTCTTTCACTTGCGTCCTCATGAAGTTTGTCAATTAAATGAGTTTTGGCTTGCCATTTTTTGACATTAAAGCGATTGTGCACTGTTCAAAAACAACAATATGGAAAACTTCTCCGTTTTCTAACGCCGTGTCTCTAACAGCGTGCTCGCCCTGAAGCCAGATCATGTTCACTCGCATCCTCACAAAGCTTTGTCATTTGTATGTGTTTTAAGGCCTGCCAGTTTAAACATTAAAGCGATTTTAGATTATCAGATGTGTATTATGTTGAACTAATGCCTGATTTATTGTGACAAACGAACACTCAGACTGAAGCTCGCACATCACGTGAAGATTGCGCGCAGAGAGCACAGAAACGCAGTGTCAACACTGTCCTGTGACTAAAGTAAAGTCACTAAAGTAGCTTAGAAACTCAACTGTTATAGATTTTAATACCTTTGAAGTAAGTACAAACCACAGCTTCATAATGAATAGACGGTATGAGTAATTCACACACACTATCACGCTCTCATTAATGGATTCAGATAAATGTAATGTAGGCCTACTGTGCTAATTTATCTGTATCTAATGTACAACAAACAGAAATCTGCCCCATAGACATCAATAACTGCTGAAAGTGAAGCGTTTCCTTCAAGTATTTTAAAATCACAAAGTAATGCACTTTCATTAGAAAAAAATATCCCACCTTTAATAGTAGAATATATTTACAGTAAAAACCTTATCAGTGAACTATGAGGGCAAAAAAACGAAAGCAAAAAAAAAAAAAAAAATTCGTTCATTAATCATAATCGAGGTAAAATGTTAGATTAATTGAGATTTTTATTTTTGGTCAAATTGTTACAGCCCTAGTTTAACAATAATAAAAACCACTAAAATAATGTTATCGAGACTCTAGAACAACGCTAAAACAATGCCTAGCCTACCTCACACCGCAAGAAAGAAACAACAATAGCCTACAAATAAAGAGCAGCCTAAGGCATTTCAATAAGGGTTTGTCACTATATGGAAAGTTTTAATGGCTAGATTCATTTCATCGAAGTCAAGTCAAGTCAACTTTATTTATACAGCTCTTTTAACAATGCAGATTGTTTCAAAGCAGCTTCACAGTGTTAAACAGGAAAATAATGCAACAGAATTTTATTCAGTCACTCTGGAGAAAACAGAGATGTCATCAGTTCATTTCAATTATCATACAGTGACAGTGTGGGCTTTAGATCAGTAATTAGATCAGTAATTTAGTTTTATGGGTAATTTAGTTTAATAATTAGATTTATTTGGATATTTAGTTGAAAATGTTGTGTCCCATACTGAGCAAGCCAATCGATAATCGATAACCAATCTGTACAGTATGGAAGGATATCGCGGACAAATTTCAAAAGGAATTGCAAATTGTATTTGCAATTGCGTTTTCAATTTGTGGACGCATAAAATGTGACATAATCCATAATCGCCTAATGCCGTTTGCATTTCCGATGTATAACACAGCCAACTATCTATCAGGCTTGAGGGCGGGGTTTATTGATGTAGTCGGAAAGTAGGCCACGCCCTCAAGTGGTAGAAAACCAAGCACTTTTTCATCATTATTAATAAAAGGAAAATGGGGGAAAATATCCAATAAATGTCTATTTTGCAACAACAACAAAAAAAAGACATAAAACTGCTTTATAGTTTTTTGCACTAAAAAAACAACAGCCAAAAACCTAGAACTAAATAGGCTATTTATCAAAAAGAAACCAAAAGAAGAATGTTCTGGTTGCAAGCAAATTGGCAAGAAGAAATGAAGACAACTAAGCAGCATGTGTATGTCTGAAAATGTTTTAAATGTCAAAATTAAAATACAAATATAGTTCAATGAATATGAATACATATGAAAAATATAGTTGCAAGCAGCCATTAACGGGGCCAAGCATAACAGAAGCAAACAAGGAAGATAGCAGCAGACCAACTGAAAAAATAAGTGAAGACATTTGAAGCAAAAACGTTGAAACACCACATTAAAACATTGAGTTGTATAGTGCCAATGTCATGTTTTGTTCTATTATAGCGCCACCAAGTGGCACAATCCAAAAAAATTTTGTAAGTGTCCTCGAAGTGAGCGCATACATGTGTGTGTCAATTTTGGTGAAAATATCTCATTTCGTTTTGGAGTTATAGACATTTATATGAAAAAACACATAAAAAATGACCGACAGCTGACTTTGATTGGATTTTACTCCCCCTTACTATCAATATTTTGACATTTGGGCATTAACATTTAGCTATCGACCTATGTTTTCGAACTTCTGACGCTGGTTTCATCTCGATCGGACTAGCGGTTTTGAAGATATCAGGTAACAGTTTTTAAGCATTAAATTACCGCGCTGCACAAACCATATGCCGAAACCTAGCAAGTCTGGTATCGTTGGACTCGGTAAGGATTCAGGAGACAAAAAAATGTATGCCGTCCTGAATCTAACGAGACCACTTTTATGATTTTTGGACAAACGGTTCAGAAGTTATAAGCAATAAAAGCCATTTTTTGTATCTCCGGACCAGTAGGTGGTGCTGTGCCGAAACGCTGCATGTTGCCTCATGCCATGCTTGTGATGACATGTACCAAGTTTGGTTTGAATACGATAAAGCGTTGCAGAGATATAGCCTTATGAGTGTTTTTGCAACCGCTACGTTAAATTTGTTTGCGTGTTTATCGAAAACGATTTGACGAATCCACTTTTCCATGTTTTTTGTCAGCATTGTCTGAAGATGATCTGGTTAAATTTTCGTGTAAATCGGACCAACGGCCTAGGAGGAGTTCGAAAAAGTTGGGTTTCGGTTAATAAAAAATGGCGGGAAAATTTTCATGACGGAAATTATGTCATAGGATGTGATCGAATCGGCTTGAGCCAAGGAATCGAAGGAAAAAGATTTTGTTTCTAGCTCTTAGGGTTCAAAAGTTATTAGCAAAAATATGAGTCAAACTTTGGACAGGTGGTGGCGCTAGAGGGATTGAGTTAGAGACTCCAAAATGGGTGTGGTTACTATTGGTAATGACCTCTATCAGTGTACCAAATTTCATAATTTTCCCACAAACGGTTCTATGGGCTGCCATAGACTTCCATGGCGGAATAATAATAATAAGAAGAAATCTAACGGTTTCAAGAGGGGCTCCGCACCTTCGGTGCTTGGCCCCTAACAAGCAGCCATTATCGGGGCCAAGCGCAAAGAAGAAGACAAGACATGCTAAAATGGCTGGCAATGTCAGATCAACTGCAGCAATGAGCAATTAAAGACCTATTAAGGTGATTTTAGGCAATATAGCTGTAAAATTATAAATACAGTCAATAATAATGATTTAATGATTTATCACTTTCAACCAATAGGTGGCACAGTTACGAAATTGATGTGGTCAGAATAAGGGAACAATGACACATGCAAAGATTGGTGTCAATATATCAAAGCAGAGTGTCAATATAGTGTCAATATGTCATTGCAGAGATATAGCCTCAAGAGGCCTTTTCATTATAAGTATGGACCACATGGCGGTGCTGTTTTGAAACCGTTTAAGTAGCTTAAAGGCATGGTGCTGATGGCACATACCAAGTTTCGTAATGATACACCAATTCATTTGTAAAGCATAGCATTTTATATCGTAATACTGCATTGTAGTAAATGGGAATTTCATGTTCTGTTCTATTATAGCGCCACCAAGAGGCACAATCCTACCATTTTTTATGTGTCCTCGGAGTGAGCCCATACATGTCTGTGTCAATTTTGGTGAAAATATCTCATTTTGTTTTGGAGTTATAGACATTTATATGAAAAAACACATGAAAAATGACTGACACCTGACTTTGATTGGATTTACATTTACATTTACATTTATGCATTTAGCAGACGCTTTTATCCAAAGCGACTTACAACTTGGGGGTACAATAAGCGATTGGTCGTGAAGAGTCGAGTGAGCGCAACAAGTGCCTGAAATACTTAGTCTGTGTACATTTCTCAGTGTAGCACAGGCTAGAGTAGGGAGGGAAAGAGGAGGAAAAGAGGAAAGGAAAGAATTTTTTTTTTTTTTTTTTTAAGAGGTTAAGTGCTCATGGAAGAGATGAGTTTTTAGTTGACTTTTGAAATTTGTCAACGAATCAGCATTTCGGATGGCGGTGGGCAGATCGTTCCACCAGCTGGGAACGTTGAATGAAAATGTTCTGGAAAGGGATTTTTTGCCTCTCTGTGAAGGTACCACAAGCCTTCGCTCCTTAGCTGAACGAAGGCTTCTGGTGGGGGTGTGTCGACGTAGAATGGAGTCAAAGTATGCAGGAGCTGAGTGCGTGGTGGCTCTGTAGGCAAGCGTCAGCGACTTAAACTTGATGCGAGCAGCGAGTGGAGCCAGTGCAGAGAGATGAAGAGTGGTGTGACGTGGGTCCTTTTGGGCTCGTTGAAGACCAGACGTGCCGCTGCATTCTGGATCATTCGAAGTGTTTGGATCGCACAAGAGGGGAGTCCGGCCAGAAGCGCATTGCAGTAGTCAAGTCTAGAAATAACCAGGGCCTGGACAAGAAGCTGTGTTGCGTGTTCTGTTAGGAACGGTCTGATCTTCCTGATGTTGTAGAGCGCAAACCTGCATGAGCTCTACAACATCCCCTTTACACCCCCTTACTATCAATATTTTGACATTTGGGCATTAACATTTAGCTATCGCCCTATGTTTCCGAACTTCTGACGCTGGTTTCGTCTCGCGGACTATCAGTTAATGATTCGAAGATATCAGTTAATGATTTTAAAGCGCTAAATTACAACCCTGCACAAACCATACGCCGAAACCTGGCAAGTCTGGTATGTTGGACTAGGCAAGGATTCAGGAGACAAAAAAAGTTACTCCCATGAAAATAAGTCAAGCTCACCCAAAGTTATAAGCATTTGAAAAAAAAATTATCCACTAGGTGGCGCTGTTTCGCTCTTCGACTTCTTTGGCTCATTCAGGGCATCGTGTTGATGACCCAAACCGAGTTTCGTAACAATCTGTTAATGTGTTCATAAAATACAGCATTTTAGCACATAATTCAAAATGGCAGACAGCCAAAATGGCCGATATGGTAAAATTGAATATCAGACGACTCGGCATGCCGTCCTGAATCTAACGTGACCACTTTGATTTTTATGATTTTTGGACAAGAAGGAGTGACGTGGGGCCGCCCTGCTGTGGGCTCACCACCTGCAGGAGGGAGCGTAAGGGGCCGGTGCATAGTGGATCGGGCAGCAGTCGAGGGCGAGGGCCCCGACGACCCGATCTCTGGACACGGAATCTGGCTTTAGGGACGTGGAATGTCACCTCGTTGGCGGGGAAGGAGCCTGAGCTTGTGCGGGAGGTCGAGAGGTACCGACTAGAGATAGATAGTCGGGCTCACCTCCACGCACAGCTTGGGCTCTGGAACCACACTTCTTGAGAGAGGCTGGACTCTCTACCACTCTGGAGTTGCCCATGGTGAGAGGCGGAGGGCTGGAGTGGGTTTGCTTATAGCCCCCCAGCTCAGCCGCCATGTGTTGGAGTTCACCCCGGTGAACGAGAGGGTCGCTTCCCTGCGCCTTCGGCTCAGGGACAGGTCTCTCACTGTCGTTTGTGCCTACGGCCCGAATGGCAGTGCGGAGTACCCGGCCCTCTTGGAGTCTCTGGGAGGGGTGCTGGAAAGTGCTCCGACTGGAGACTCCGTCGTTCTACTGGGGGACTTCAACGCCCACGTGGGCAGTGACAGTGACACCTGGAGGGGCGTGATTGGGAGGAACGGCCCCCCTGATCTGAACCCGAGTGGTGTTCAGTTATTGGACTTCTGTGCTAGTTACGGTTTGTCCATAACGAACACCATGTTCAGGCATAAGAGTGTCCATCAGTGCACATGGCACCAGGACACCCTAGACCGGAGGTCGATGATTGACTTTGTGTTCGTCTCATCGGATCTCCGGCCGTATGTCTTGGACACTCGGTGAAGAGAGGGGCGGAGCTGTCAACTGATCACCACCTGGTGGTGAGTTGGATCCGATGGCGGTGGAGGAAGCTGGACTGACCCGGTAGACCCAAGCGTACTGTGTGGGTCTGTTGGGAACGTTTGGCCGAGCCCCCTGTCAGAGAGATCTTCAACTCCCACCTCCGGCAGAGCTTCGACCGGATCCCGAGGGAGTCTGGATATATTGAGTCCGTGTGGACCATGTTCTTCACCTCCATTGTCGCTGCGGCCGCTCGGAGCTGTGGCCGTAAGGTCTCCGGTGCCTGTCGAGGCGGCAATCCCCGAACCCGGTGGTGGACACCGGAAGTAAGGGATGCCGTCAAGCTGAAGAAGGAGTCCTATCAGGCCTGGCTGGCTTGTGGGACTCCGGAGGCAGCTGACCGGTACCGGCAGGCCAAGCGGACTGCAGCCCGGGTAGTCGTGGGGGCAAAAAATCGGGCCTGGGAGGAGTTTGGTGAGGCCATATCGTCGGGCGGTGGAAGGAATACTTCGGGGATCTCCTCAATCCCACCGACATGACTTCCGTTGAGGAAGCAGTGGCTGGGGACTCAGAGGTGGACTCGTCCATCACCTGGGCTGAAGTCACAGGGCTCCAGAGTGCGACTAAATGGTCGCATTTTGCGACTAAAATTTGAGAGTGTGCGACTGAATTTTACATCCAGTGGCACATGTGCGACCTGTAAATTTGCCTGCTGTCGGTACTGGAGAAATTAAAAAAATAAACTTACTAATTATAATTGATGGACAAATGTATGTTATGTATGGCAAATTCTATCTTTACCAGCCGTTTCTATATGAGATAATATTAAACCATTTGTCCGTGATGCATTTTTGCCATTCGCAATCCAGAAGAGAGAGAAAGCGGGCGAGCTCTCTCACGTGGAGCTACAGCAACACAACACCACAGTCAGCTTTAATGAGTGACGAGAACTAAACAAAAGTTTAGTCTGCTTAAACTTTAGGGATGTGCTGTGATATTAATCTAATTTTATTTTCGATTTTGGCTTCCAAGAATTATAAAAGATGCTGGTATGAGGTAAAACTATTCCTATAGCCGTCTTCCGTCGAGCGCGACATCCTTCCCTTCACAGCTGAGCTGTCATTTCTCCCTAAACCTAAACTAAACGTCAGAATCAGTGATTGTTGTAAACTGCAGTCTCTACTGTTGCTAAACTGCGGGATGTGTTTGATAATAAAGAGCTATTAAATGCACAATAATCCGCGAAATAGACGCTGTTTCCAACTTCAATGCGGCTTATGTGTGTGCTGCGAAATGGACCGACTTGCACTTAATATTTTAGGCTTCGTGTGTGCGTCTAAACCATCAAATAAACAACAAATAGCCAGTGTCAAAATGACCGGATTGGAGAGTAGTTATTTTAACAGTTTATATCTTAAATGGGCGTAAATAGTTTGGAGAAATAGGAGAATATGATATTATTAGTTCTACATTCGATCGGTCTTAAAGGGGCAGCGTCTAATAAACCTGCTGACGATTGAGCCATTAATGCGAAACGAACAAAAGGCAAATAGAAAATATTCACATCTCTTGAATTAATAACTTTAGCTTTTATAAGCATTAATCTATCAATTTATACAGTGAAAACTATGCAGTGTTCTTTTACATTTCATTACTTTATTAGATTTCTTTGTAGGTTTGTTCTTTACTGTAATATTAATGTTAGCAGACCTTCCGAATGCCTGCACACTGGTCCATTTACAAATAGATGTTTTATATTTTTATTCAAACTTTGCGGTTTCTTTTGCTATAGATATTTTCTTTTCAGATTATAAAGCCATGTTAATTATGTTCTTAACTATGTTTTTTTTAAATATATATAAAAATAAATAAATAAAGTATAATAAAAAGAACCGGTAAGAATACTGTTAAAGTACCGGATCGATAAGCAGTATCGGTAAGAGTAGTAATACCATTAAAACCTTAACAATACCGATCCCTATTAGTAATACAGTGGAAATTTGTAGATTTGGTTAGCATGTTGATTTATGGTGTGCGCCCCTAAAATTTCTGGTTGTGCCCCTAAAATTTTCAGTTGGAGGCCACTGTTCACCTAGTGAAAAAAGTTAGTCTGGAGCCCTGAGTCATCGAGGTGGTTAAAAAGCTCCTCAGTGGCAAGGCACCGGGGGTGGATGAGATCCGCCCTGAGTACCTTAAGTCTCTGGATGTTGTGGGGCTGTTCTTGGCTGACACGCCTCTGCAACATCGCGTGGCGGTTGGGGACAGTACCTCTGGACTGGCAGACCGGGGTGGTGGTTCCTCTTTTCAAGAAGGGGGGGGGATGAGAATCAGCACCTCCAAGTCCGAGGCCATGGTTCTCAGTCGGAAAAGGGTGCTTTGCCCACTTCAGGTGGGTGGAGAGTTCCTGCCTCAAGTGGAGGAGTTCAGGTATCTAGGGGTCTTGTTCACGAGTGAGGGGAGGATGGAATGGGAGATTGACAGACGGATCGGTGCAGCTTCTGCAGTAATGCGGTCGATGTACCGGTCTGTCGTGGTAAAGCACAAAAAGATGGCTGCAGGTGGGAGAGGGGCTGTCACAGTGCTCTTAGTCTATTGTTTGCTCACAAAGATTTTAAAGCCTATTCATGTTGATCCAGTTCAGATATATGGTAACATCTTTTCTCTGATTCATTTAAATGACAACCCGTCAAAATATGAAGATCTGGGATACAAACAGACAAACAATGATTTGGCAAAAGCAAGCACCGGCTATGGAACCTACACACTGGCCGTGACTTTGGTCTACCCACTACTTTACAATAGGTTTACTAAGAAGACTAAATCAACAACACCGACTCAATCATCGCTGACAACTGGACTTATTATCGCCATATGTTTGATGTTATCCGGAGACATCCACCCGTGCCCAGGCCCGCACCATTTCAAGACATCAGGAGAGGCTAACCCACGCGCAGAGGACAAACACGCCACTCATACCTTCCAGGTAACATTACGTTCAGGTGCATCTCCGTGTTCTTCTGCACAATGTCCTGATCCTCTCCTTCCTCTGTTCCCGTCGTCAACTGTGGCTGAGCTGCTTGTCCGGGGAGGCGAGGGCGATGGTGTGGATGGCGCGGTACCAGGGCGGTCTGTCAGGGCGCTGCACGAGGTAACTCCGGGTCCGAGGGTGCGTGTCGGTGCGTCGGAGATAAGCTCTAGTAGTGAGTCCGTGGGACAACAGCGTGGTACAGCCTTGGCCTCGCTTGGGAGTGGGAGGCATGATCCAAACACACAACAACAACAAACTTTCCTGAATGGCCGCTCCGTTACCATGGTAACGGCCGTAAACAGGAAGCAACTCAATCCAGGGGTAGCCAAACACCGGAAATGGGCGTTCTTTGAAACTGTCAATCACTCAAAAATAGTTTGGGACCCTAAAGCAAAACCCAAAGGTCTGCTGGGTGGGCATTTAAATATAAGGAGCATTATGTCAAAAACAGAAGAAGTTAATCACCTGTTACTGAACTCAAATTTGGATTATCTCTGTCTATCTGAGACCTGGCTAAATAACAATGCACCCTCTGCAGCACTTAATATCCCTGGCTATAATATGTTCAGGACAGGAGAGACAGAGAAGGAGCAAAGGGTGGTGGTGTCATGATTTACATAAAAGATAGTATTCAGTGTCAGGAAATTCAATGGCTGAATGATCACGAACTGGAATGTTTGGGCTTAAATATTATACTATCACCACAAATGTCTTTTACAATCATTGTGGTATATCGCCCCCCCTCTTCAGATGTCATTTTTTATGAAAAGTTTGAAAAATTACTGAAAGAATGTAGAGATCATTATTTTGGGGGATGTTAACATAAACTGGGAGGACACATCATGTAGAAAGAAGCTTAAACAAATAACTGACAAATTTGATCTAGTCCAAATGATCAAAGGGCCCACAAGAATCACCACATCAAGCAGCACCCAGATTGATTTGGCATTTACCAACCGACCTGAGAGAATATTTAAATCATACAATATGTTAGCTGGTCTTTCTGATCACAATTTGGTCCTTGTGGCCAGAAAGCTCTCAAAAAAGAGATTTAATTATTCTGTCAGAGAGCGTGAGTTCGTTGGAATCCCAAAAAAACGCCAGGAAGGATTTAATAATGCTGTCCAGCAGATTGACTGGGATCAAATATTGTTGGGAACAAATTGTGAAATGGACTGTGAATCTTTTGTGGCGACAATTGAGAGAACAATTAAAGATTTTAGCTGTAAAGTTAAATACAAACACAATAAAAATATACTTCCCTGGATGAACTCGGACATACTCAAACCAATGAAAGAGAGGGATCGTGCGTTAAAAAATGCAATTAAAACTAAGTCAGCTAGTGCTAAAAATCTATTTACAACACTGAGGAATAAGACTGTTAAAGCTATACGCAAGGCCAAAGCAGATTTTTTTTTGACTATAATAGAAAATGCAAAAAGGGATTCTAAAACAATTTGGAACCAACTTGTAGGACAGGACACAAATAGGAAACAACTTTTAGAAATTAAGGTAAATGGACAAATTATAAATAACACAAACAAAGTTGCAGATGTCTTCAATAATTTTTTTATTGAATCTGTATCCACTATTGCCCAAAGCTTACCATCTAACAATCTAAATATTTGTCCAATAAATAATTCGGAGCCAATTTTCAACCTGGGCACAGTCACAGAATCTGAAGTCTTACAGACAATAAAAACTCTAAAAGCTTCCAGAACTAAAGACATATTTGGCATAGATATGTGCATGCTGAAAGAACTCAGTTCCACATTATTAACACCAGTAACCAAAATTGTCAATCTCTCCTTTATTGAGGTGGTGTTTCCAAGTGTGTGGAAGTCAGCTGCTGTTGTTCCAATTCTCAAAAATGGAGATCCGTTGTCAGTGGACAATTATAGACCTATCAGCATCATACCTACAGTGTCAAAAGTTGCAGAGAAACTAATTTCCCAACAAATAATAACACATTTAAATACCACTACATTTTCTCTTCATTCAATGCAATTTGGTTTCAGAACTCAACACTCCACAGAAACTGCTAATTGTTTTTTCATAGAAAATATCAAACATCTACTGGATAAAGGTGGCGTGGTTGGAGCTGTGTTTCTCGATCTAAAAAAAGCTTTTGACACTGTAAACCATAAAATATTATTAATCAAACTAAGCAAATTTAATTTCTCCTCAGATGCAATAAAATGGATAGAATCATTTCTATCGAATCGCTCACAGTCAGTTAGGATCAGTGATTACCACTCACCGCCCCTCGCCATGTCCACGGGGGTTCCTCAAGGTTCTATTTTGGGGCCACTGCTATTTTCACTTTATATAAACGACCTCCCTTCTGTTTGTCCAGACGTCTATATTCAGATGTATGCAGATGACACAGTCATTTATACCCATGGTAAAAACACAAATCAAGTTGCTGAAAAACTTACACAGTCTATGGCCCATGTCTCTGAATGGCTAAATCAATCCTGCTTAAAACTTAATGTAAATAAAACCGTTTCAATGTTCTTTTCTAAATCAAACATTGCAAATAATCAGGCAGATATTTATGTGACAGGGGAAAAAATAAAAGTTGTGTCAGAATTCAAATACTTAGGCATCATAATAGACTCTAAACTAACTTTTAAATCACAGATAAAAAAGGTCTGCAATCGAGTCAAATTTAATATTGCAAATTTCCGGTTCATAAGATCAAACTTGTCACTTCAGGCAGCTAAAATGTTCATGTACAGTATGGTTCTGTCTCACATCACTTACTGTCTTACAACCTGGTCACAGGCAAATAAAACAACACTAAAATCTTTAGAGTCGCTTTATAAACAAACAATCAAAATTGTGGATAAAAAACCATTAAGATATCATCATTGTGCCATTTTACAAAAGCATAAGCTTTTAAGTTGGGAAAATGTCATTAAGTATTCAAACCTCTGTCTGTTTTACAAGATCATCCATGGACTGTCATCTCCTCCACTTAGTCAGTTTGTAAACATTAGAAACACCACGCAAAGAGTAACACGAGGGTCGGCCCGAGGAGACTGTGTTGTTCCTCTGAGGAAAAGTGCTTTTAGTCAGAGTGCCTTTTCAGTCAGAGCAGCACAGGAGTGGAACTCCGTCCCTAAGAACATCAGAGAACAAACCACATACACTCTGTTCAAAAAGCAGCTAAAAAACTGGCTCATAACACATCAGACATGTCAGCATTAATACGAATATGTATCTTCCCTTAACCCAACCTGCTGCCACGTGTCTCTGCTGTGTCAATGTGTATAATATTAAATCTTGTTGTTTGTTTTTTTGTTTGTTTGTTTTTTTTTTTTTTTTAACATGTCTGTATTATAGAAAATTTGTACACCGTATTTAGCAACAGGATTGAAGAGTTATATCTGTTTTACTGCTTTTTATATTTGTACTGTTCTCTGTAATCTTTTTTATTGTGTTTTTAGGTAGACAATTTTAAGATCTGTCCAGGGACAACGGATGAAAAATAGCCTTTTGGCTAACTCTGGTGCATTTACAGAAATGTCAATTAATGTACACTGTCCCTGTCAAATAAATAAATTAATTAAATTAAAGAAGGAGCTGAGCTGTAAGGCAAAGCTCTCGATTTACCGGTCGATCTATGTTCCTACTCTCACCTATGGTCATGAGCTGTGGATCATGACCGAAAGGACAAGATCCCGGATACAGGCGGCCGAAATGAGCTTTCTCCGTAGGGTGGCTGGGCGCTCCCTTAGAGATAGAGTGAGAAGCTCAGTCACTCGGGAGGAACTCGGAGTAGAGCCGCTGCTCCTCCACATCGAGAGGGGTCAGCTGAGGTGGCTCGGGCATCTGTTCCGGATGCCTCCTGGACGCCTTCCTGGGAAGGTGTTTCGGGCATGTCCCACAGGGAGGAGGCCCCGGGGAAGACCAAGGACACACTGGAGGGATTATGTCTTCCGGCTGGCCTGGGAACGCCTCGGGGTTCCCCCGGAAGAGCTGGAGGAAGTGTCTAGGGAGAGGGAAGTCTGGGCATCTCTGCTTAGACTGTTGCCCCGCGACCCCGCCCTGGATAAGCGGAAGATGATAGATGGATGGATGGATGGAGTTCAAAAGTTATAAGCAAAAATAGCCATTTTTCGTATCTCCGGACCAGTTGGTGGCGCTGCGCCGACACACTGCATGTTGCCTCAGGTCATGCTTGTAATGACAAGTACCAAGCTTGGTTTGAATACGATAAAGCATTGCGGATATATTGCCTTAAGTGTGTTTTCGAAAGCGTTACGTACAATTTGTTTGTGTGTTTATCGAAAACGATTTGACGAATCCACTTGAATTCCATGGGTTTTTTTTGGACTGCATAGAGACATGACAGGGGCAGAGAGACATGACAGGGGCATAGAGACATGACAGGGGCATAGAGACATGACAGGGGCAGAGAGACATGACAGGGGCATAGAGACATGACAGGGGCATAGAGACATGACAGGGGCATAGAGACATGACAGGTGGGGCATAGAGACATGACAGGTGGGGCATAGAGACATGACAGGGGCATAGAGACATGACAGGTGGGGCATAGAGACATGACAGGGGCATAGAGACATGACAGGTGGGGAATAGAGACATGACAGGTGGGGCATAGAGACATGACAGGGGCAGAGAGACATGACAGGGGCATAGAGACATGACAGGGGCATAGAGACATGACAGGGGCATAGAGACATGACAGGTGGGGCATAGAGACATGACAGGTGGGGCATAGAGACATGACAGGTGGGGCATAGAGACATGACAGGGGCATAGAGACATGACAGGTGGGGCATAGAGACATGACAGGGGCATAGAGACATGACAGGTGGGGAATAGAGACATGACAGGTGGGGAATAGAGACATGACAGGTGGGGAATAGAGACATGACAGGTGGGGAATAGAGACATGACAGGTGGGGCATAGAGACATGACAGGTGGGGCATAGAGACATGACAGGGGCATAGAGACATGACAGGTGGGGAATAGAGACATGACAGGGGCATAGAGACATGACAGGTGGGGCATAGAGACATGACAGGTGGGGAATAGAGACATGACAGGGGCATAGAGACATGACAGGTGGGGAATAGAGACATGACAGGGGCATAGAGACATGACAGGTGGGGCATAGAGACATGACAGGGGCATAGAGACATGACAGGTGGGGAATAGAGACATGACAGGGGCATAGAGACATGACAGGTGGGGAATAGAGGCATGACAGTTGGGGCATAGAGACATGACAGGGGCATAGAGACATGACAGGTGGGGAATAGAGACATGACAGGTGGGGAATAGAGGCATGACAGTTGGGGCATAGAGACATGACAGGGGCATAGAGACATGACAGGTGGGGAATAGAGACATGACAGGTGGGGAATAGAGACATGACAGGTGGGGAATAGAGACATGACAGGTGGGGAATAGAGACATGACAGGTGGGGCATAGAGACATGACAGGTGGGGAATAGAGACATGACAGGGGCATAGAGACATGACAGGTGGGGAATAGAGACATGACAGGTGGGGCATAGAGACATGACAGGTGGGGAATAGAGACATGACAGGGGCATAGAGACATGACAGGTGGGGAATAGAGACATGACAGGGGCATAGAGACATGACAGGTGGGGCATAGAGACATGACAGGGGCATAGAGACATGACAGGTGGGGAATAGAGACATGACAGGGGCATAGAGACATGACAGGGGCATAGAGACATGACAGGTGGGGAATAGAGACATGACAGGTGGGGAATAGAGACATGACAGGTG
Source organism: Gobio occitaniae (assembly GCA_033150135.1). NCBI lineage: Eukaryota > Metazoa > Chordata > Actinopteri > Cypriniformes > Gobionidae > Gobio > Gobio occitaniae. The sequence continues at coordinate 91,539 of JARQWZ010004767.1, forward strand.
GGGCATAGAGACATGACAGGTGGGGAATAGAGACATGACAGGTGGGGCATAGAGACATGACAGGTGGGGCATAGAGACATGACAGGGGCATAGAGACATGACAGGTGGGGCATAGAGACATGACAGGGGCATAGAGACATGACAGGTGGGGCATAGAGACATGACAGGTGGGGAATAGAGACATGACAGGTGGGGCATAGAGACATGACAGGTGGGGAATAGAGACATGACAGGTGGGGCATAGAGACATGACAGGTGGGGAATAGAGACATGACAGGTGGGGCATAGAGACATGACAGGTGGGGCATAGAGACATGACAGGTGGGGCATAGAGACATGACAGGGTCATAGAGACATGACAGGTGGGGCATAGAGACATGACAGGGGTATAGAGACATGACAGGTGGGGCATAGAGACATGACAGGTGGGGAATAGAGACATGACAGGGGCATAGAGACATGACAGGTGGGGCATAGAGACATGACAGGTGGGGCATAGAGACATGACAGGTGGAGAAAAGAGACATGACAGGTGGGGAATAGAGACATGACAGGGGCATAGAGACATGACAGGTGGGGAATAGAGACATGACAGGTGGGGAGTAGAGACATGACAGGTGGGGAATAGAGACATGACAGGTGGGGAATAGAGACATGACAGGTGGGGAATAGAGACATGACAGGTGGGGCATAGAGACATGACAGGTGGGGAATAGAGACATGACAGGTGGGGAATAGAGACATGACAGGTGGGGCATAGAGACATGACAGGTGGGGAATAGAGACATGACAGGTGGGGCATAGAGACATGACAGGTGGGGCATAGAGACATGACAGGTGGGGCATAGAGACATGACAGGTGGGGAGTAGAGACATGACAGGTGGGGCGTAGAGACATGACAGGGGCATAGAGACATGACAGGTGGGGCATAGAGACATGACAGGTGGGGAATAGAGACATGACAGGTGGGGAATAGAGACATGACAGGTGGGGAATAGAGACATGACAGGTGGGGAGTAGAGACATGACAGGTGGGGCGTAGAGACATGACAGGGGCATAGAGACATGACAGGTGGGGCATAGAGACATGACAGGTGGGGAATAGAGACATGACAGGTGGGGCATAGAGACATGACAGGTGGGGAATAGAGACATGACAGGTGGGGCATAGAGACATGACAGGTGGGGAATAGAGACATGACAGGTGGGGAATAGAGACATGACAGGTGGGGCATAGAGACATGACAGGTGGGGAATAGAGACATGACAGGTGGGGCATAGAGACATGACAGGTGGGGCATAGAGACATGACAGGTGGGGCATAGAGACATGACAGGTGGGGAGTAGAGACATGACAGGTGGGGCGTAGAGACATGACAGGTGGGGCATAGAGACATGACAGGTGGGGCATAGAGACATGACAGGTGGGGCATAGAGACATGACAGGGGCATAGAGACATGACAGGGGCATAGAGACATGACAGGTGGGGAATAGAGATATGACAGGTGGGGAATAGAGACATGACAGGTGGGGAAAAGAGACATGACAGGTGGTGCATAGAGACATGACAGGTGGGGCATAGAGACATGACAGGTGGAGAATAGAGACATGACAGGGGCATAGAGACATGACAGGTGGGGAATAGAGACATGACAGGTGGGGAATAGAGACATGACAGGGGCATAGAGACATGACAGGTGGGGAATAGAGACATGACAGGGGCATAGAGACATGACAGGTGGGGAATAGAGACATGACAGGGGCATAGAGACATGACAGGTGGGGAATAGAGACATGACAGGTGGGGAATAGAGACATGACAGGTGGGGCATAGAGACATGACCGGTGGGGCATAGAGACATGACAGGTGGGGAATAGAGACATGACAGGTGGGGCATAGAGACATGACAGGTGGGGCATAGAGACATGACAGGTGGGGCATAGAGACATGACAGGTGGGGCATAGAGACATGACAGGGGCATAGAGACATGACAGGTGGGGCATAGAGACATGACAGGTGGGGCATAGAGACATGACAGGTGGGGAATAGAGACATGACAGGTGGAGAATAGAGACATGACAGGTGGGGCATAGAGACATGACAGGGGCATAGAGACATGACAGGTGGGGAATAGAGACATGACAGGTGGGGAATAGAGACATGACAGGTGGGGCATAGAGACATGACAGGTGGGGCATAGAGACATGACAGGGGCATAGAGACATGACAGGTGGGGCATAGAGACATGACAGGGGCATAGAGACATGACAGGTGGGGCATAGAGACATGACAGGTGGGGAATAGAGACATGACAGGTGGGGCATAGAGACATGACAGGTGGGGAATAGAGACATGACAGGTGGGGCATAGAGACATGACAGGTGGGGAATAGAGACATGACAGGTGGGGAATAGAGACATGACAGGTGGGGAATAGAGACATGACAGGTGGGGCATAGAGACATGACAGGTGGGGAATAGAGACATGACAGGTGGGGAATAGAGACATGACAGGTGGGGAATAGAGACATGACAGGTGGGGCATAGAGACATGACAGGTGGGGCATAGAGACATGACAGGTGGGGCATAGAGACATGACAGGTGGGGAATAGAGACATGACAGGTGGGGAATAGAGACATGACAGGTGGGGAATAGAGACATGACAGGTGGGGAATAGAGACATGACAGGTGGGGAATAGAGACATGACAGGTGGGGCATAGAGACATGACAGGTGGGGCATAGAGACATGACAGGTGGGGCATAGAGACATGAAAGGTGGGGAATAGAGACATGACAGGTGGGGCATAGAGACATGACAGGTGGGGCATAGAGACATGACAGGTGGGGCATAGAGACATGACAGGGGCATAGAGACATGACAGGTGGGGCATAGAGACATGACAGGTGGGGCATAGAGACATGACAGGTGGGGAATAGAGACATGACAGGTGGAGAATAGAGACATGACAGGTGGGGCATAGAGACATGACAGGGGCATAGAGACATGACAGGTGGGGAATAGAGACATGACAGGTGGGGAATAGAGACATGACAGGTGGGGCATAGAGACATGACAGGTGGGGCATAGAGACATGACAGGGGCATAGAGACATGACAGGTGGGGCATAGAGACATGACAGGGGCATAGAGACATGACAGGTGGGGCATAGAGACATGACAGGTGGGGAATAGAGACATGACAGGTGGGGCATAGAGACATGACAGGTGGGGAATAGAGACATGACAGGTGGGGCATAGAGACATGACAGGTGGGGAATAGAGACATGACAGGTGGGGCATAGAGACATGTTAGGGGCATAGAGACATGACAGGTGGGGAATAGAGACATGACAGGTGGGGAATAGAGACATGACAGGTGGGGAATAGAGACATGACAGGGGCATAGAGACATGACAGGTGGGGCATAGAGACATGACAGGTGGGGAATAGAGACATGACAGGTGGGGCATAGAGACATGACAGGTGGGGAATAGAGACATGACAGGGGCATAGAGACATGACAGGTGGGGAATAGAGACATGACAGGTGGGGCATAGAGACATGACAGGTGGGGCATAGAGACATGACAGGTGGGGCATAGAGACATGACAGGTGGGGAATAGAGACATGACAGGTGGGGCATAGAGACATGACAGGTGGGGAATAGAGACATGACAGGTGGGGCATAGAGACATGACAGGTGGGGCATAGAGACATGACAGGTGGGGCATAGAGACATGACAGGTGGGGAGTAGAGACATGACAGGTGGGGCGTAGAGACATGACAGGTGGGGCATAGAGACATGACAGGTGGGGCATAGAGACATGACAGGGGCATAGAGACATGACAGGGGCATAGAGACATGACAGGTGGGGAATAGAGATATGACAGGTGGGGAATAGAGACATGACAGGTGGGGCATAGAGACATGACAGGGGCATAGAGACATGACAGGTGGGGAATAGAGACATGACAGGGGCATAGAGACATGACAGGTGGGGAATAGAGACATGACAGGTGGGGAGTAGAGACATGACAGGTGGGGAATAGAGACATGACAGGTGGGGAATAGAGACATGACAGGTGGGGAATAGAGACATGACAGGTGGGGCATAGAGACATGACAGGTGGGGAATAGAGACATGACAGGTGGGGAATAGAGACATGACAGGTGGGGCATAGAGACATGACAGGTGGGGAATAGAGACATGACAGGTGGGGCATAGAGACATGACAGGTGGGGCATAGAGACATGACAGGTGGGGCATAGAGACATGACAGGTGGGGAGTAGAGACATGACAGGTGGGGCGTAGAGACATGACAGGTGGGGCATAGAGACATGACAGGTGGGGCATAGAGACATGACAGGTGGGGCATAGAGACATGACAGGTGGGGAATAGAGACATGACAGGTGGGGCATAGAGACATGACAGGGGCATAGAGACATGACAGGTGGGGAATAGAGATATGACAGGTGGGGAATAGAGACATGACAGGTGGGGAAAAGAGACATGACAGGTGGTGCATAGAGACATGACAGGTGGGGCATAGAGACATGACAGGTGGAGAATAGAGACATGACAGGGGCATAGAGACATGACAGGTGGGGAATAGAGACATGACAGGTGGGGAATAGAGACATGACAGGGGCATAGAGACATGACAGGTGGGGAATAGAGACATGACAGGGGCATAGAGACATGACAGGTGGGGAATAGAGACATGACAGGGGCATAGAGACATGACAGGTGGGGAATAGAGACATGACAGGTGGGGAATAGAGACATGACAGGTGGGGCATAGAGACATGACCGGTGGGGCATAGAGACATGACAGGTGGGGAATAGAGACATGACAGGTGGGGCATAGAGACATGACAGGTGGGGAATAGAGACATGACAGGTGGGGCATAGAGACATGACAGGTGGGGAATAGAGACATGACAGGTGGGGAGTAGAGACATGACAGGTGGGGAATAGAGACATGACAGGTGGGGAATAGAGACATGACAGGTGGGGAATAGAGACATGACAGGTGGGGAATAGAGACATGACAGGTGGGGCATAGAGACATGACAGGTGGGGCATAGAGACATGACAGGTGGGGCATAGAGACATGAAAGGTGGGGAATAGAGACATGACAGGTGGGGCATAGAGACATGACAGGTGGGGCATAGAGACATGACAGGTGGGGCATAGAGACATGACAGGGGCATAGAGACATGACAGGTGGGGCATAGAGACATGACAGGTGGGGCATAGAGACATGACAGGTGGGGAATAGAGACATGACAGGTGGAGAATAGAGACATGACAGGTGGGGCATAGAGACATGACAGGGGCATAGAGACATGACAGGTGGGGAATAGAGACATGACAGGTGGGGAATAGAGACATGACAGGTGGGCATAGAGACATGACAGGTGGGGCATAGAGACATGACAGGTGGGGCATAGAGACATGACAGGTGGGGCATAGAGACATGACAGGGGCATAGAGACATGACAGGTGGGGCATAGAGACATGACAGGTGGGGAATAGAGACATGACAGGTGGGGCATAGAGACATGACAGGTGGGGAATAGAGACATGACAGGTGGGGCATAGAGACATGACAGGTGGGGAATAGAGACATGACAGGTGGGGCATAGAGACATGTTAGGGGCATAGAGACATGACAGGTGGGGAATAGAGACATGACAGGTGGGGAATAGAGACATGACAGGTGGGGAATAGAGACATGACAGGTGGGGAATAGAGACATGACAGGGGCATAGAGACATGACAGGTGGGGCATAGAGACATGACAGGTGGGGAATAGAGACATGACAGGTGGGGCATAGAGACATGACAGGTGGGGAATAGAGACATGACAGGGGCATAGAGACATGACAGGTGGGGAATAGAGACATGACAGGTGGGGCATAGAGACATGACAGGTGGGCATAGAGACATGACAGGTGGGGCATAGAGACATGACAGGTGGGGAATAGAGACATGACAGGTGGGGCATAGAGACATGACAGGTGGGGAATAGAGACATGACAGGTGGGGCATAGAGACATGACAGGTGGGGCATAGAGACATGACAGGTGGGGCATAGAGACATGACAGGTGGGGAGTAGAGACATGACAGGTGGGGCGTAGAGACATGACAGGTGGGGCATAGAGACATGACAGGTGGGGCATAGAGACATGACAGGTGGGGCATAGAGACATGACAGGGGCATAGAGACATGACAGGGGCATAGAGACATGACAGGTGGGGAATAGAGATATGACAGGTGGGGAATAGAGACATGACAGGTGGGAAAAGAGACATGACAGGTGGGGAATAGAGACATGACAGGGGCATAGAGACATGACAGGTGGGGAATAGAGACATGACAGGTGGGGAGTAGAGACATGACAGGTGGGGAATAGAGACATGACAGGTGGGGAATAGAGACATGACAGGTGGGGAATAGAGACATGACAGGTGGGGCATAGAGACATGACAGGTGGGGAATAGAGACATGACAGGTGGGGAATAGAGACATGACAGGTGGGGCATAGAGACATGACAGGTGGGGAATAGAGACATGACAGGTGGGGCATAGAGACATGACAGGTGGGGCATAGAGACATGACAGGTGGGGCATAGAGACATGACAGGTGGGGAGTAGAGACATGACAGGTGGGGCGTAGAGACATGACAGGTGGGGCATAGAGACATGACAGGTGGGGCATAGAGACATGACAGGTGGGGCATAGAGACATGACAGGTGGGGAATAGAGACATGACAGGTGGGCATAGAGACATGACAGGGGCATAGAGACATGACAGGTGGGGAATAGAGATATGACAGGTGGGGAATAGAGACATGACAGGTGGGAAAAGAGACATGACAGGTGGTGCATAGAGACATGACAGGTGGGGCATAGAGACATGACAGGTGGAGAATAGAGACATGACAGGGGCATAGAGACATGACAGGTGGGGAATAGAGACATGACAGGTGGGGAATAGAGACATGACAGGGG